>JAJJWW010011081.1:0-12038 GCA_023531295.1 Papaver armeniacum
AAACCAATCAAACCTTTTTCTTTTCCCTATATTTAGATGAGTCAAAATGACAAAACCTTTAGGGAAATAAATTACTCAAAAGAGGTACATCATCATTCCATAGGAGTGGGACCGTCTTCTTCAACTACCATCTCAGCTCCAAGCTTACCCAAATTAATAGCAGTCAGCATCCAGCTTCCTGCTTCAGGAAACTCTTGTGTTGCATCAAAATCCCTTCAACAGTCAGACCTGTGTTATCCTTCCAGGGTAGCCAGCTCATTATCCGTTGTAATGGCATCACTTCTTCAAACCCACCTTCATAAGTCTCAGCTTCAGGTCCAACACTTGTTTGCAGCCTGGAAAGAGAACAGTTTCTCTCAACACTCTTAAGGTCATTTCATCCTCCATCCTTCATCCATCGATGCTTGATAGAGTTTTCCCCAGTCGTCCTGATCTGCAGCATTCTTCCAGCATTCTTCAAAAAGGCTTCTGCTGGATTTCGAAAAAGGAGGAGCTGGTCCATGCAAATACGTCAAATGCCAGCAATGATAGTTCTGGGATTTGACTCTCAAACAGAGTTCGATCAGGTCTCCAGGTGGGAGAAGCCTATCACAATCTTGTTTCTCTTCGTTATCAGAAAGCAGTCTCACGATTACTTCCTACAAGAGACAAGTGCCATTAGCGGCACATGAAAAATCTTAAGTAGACATTTTCTACGACCAAGAATCAGCACCAGAGGCAGATATATAGTTTTATAATGAAGACACATATTACAGACAGTCTGTCCCACGCCTAAATGTTATGTCCCAGGCACAGTTTTCAAATTGTTTTTACTTCAAAGCAGAGAAATATTTTTATTTTATCAGTTCAAGAGAACATTTGGTGCATAAAGTAGTAACACATACCTGCAACATTAGAATCTTTAAATCAGCCTCGATTCGCCTGGTCTTTATTTCAAAATCAGAATCCCTCCCTGTTGGTAGTTCAGTAAAAAAAAAAATGCAACTATTACGACCTATCTAGCATGAGAAAGTCAGGGAGAATGTGGTGTTTTTATACGAAATTTCAGATTCAACTATTACGGCAAAGTAATCAATGCTAAACCTGCTAATGCAGAAATTTTAGACAAGTGTAATAAGCGCTTTCGATCAGCCAAACTTTGCTCGGATCTGACAATGTCAACATCTAAACCATTTTCAGATGCTGAAGCAGAATCATCCTCCTGGAAAAGCGCCAATGCATGAAGAGTTACTGATGCAGAAGAGAATTGGTTTAGAAACATCTCATGAAGCCACAATAGATCCTTATGCTGCTTCAGGAATATAGCAAGCTCTTCCTGGAACTCTTCTCCAAGTCGCAGTAGCTTCCCAAACTGGCGACTCTGATACAACTGCTCAAAGACGTAGTAACTAAACCCGCCTCTGGGACCCAAGCTCTCATGCTGCAAAACAGAATTTTCCATATAATTATTATCAAAAGAAGCAGAGGGGGTATGGAGAGAGAGGTGGTAAAAAATAAAAGAAAAGCATCAAAATTGGAAACAAAGTAATAGAAATGTTCAATAGATGAACAATTATTTTTGTTGCACATGGTCTTCACTTAACAATCAACTGAAGCAAACATATCATAATAAACATGGGAAAGAAAAATAATCATCTTTAGAATGTAAACAGTGTTCCCACCATAAGACTTCGCAAAAGCACTATGTCATTGAGGTCGCAGCATATATTCCACAAAGAAATATAACTTTCATGTCGTCTGGCAATAGACAGCAAAGGTGATGAAAGCTCCCTAAGGATGAGCTCCATTGGCTCTTCCACGCCTTCAGAGAAATTCTGCAGGTATATACTGATTAAATACAGAAGCAAACTAGCAAAACAAATATCCACTTTGGTTCCGCAGATAACAGTCCAACCTTTCTGCTATCTCACACAAGAATCGATGGTGTACTAGATATCCTAAACACACAGAATAGCAGAAGCATTTGAGCTAAGAAGCAAAATGCATGTATACTCAAATTCTTAACAAGCAACATAAAAGGAACAGGTTTACAACCTTAATCCACCATTTTACCTGGTATCTGGCTTCTGCAAAACCCTTGATTAGTTGATAAAGTGAGTCCAAAAGCACATCCCTCCTATTCCAATACTCATCTAAGAGACCTTTGTGTTCTTCTCCACGTTCCAATTTTGCTGTGATAGCACCAGAATATGTCTCAAGTAAAACATCGGCCAGCCCTTCGAGATGAGAATATAAATCCGACTTTGCTGATAAATCGGTTGCTTCCTTTAACAGTTGAAGCATGAAATCGGCAACGCTCCAAAGCCCATTACGGACAACAAGCTGACAATACCAAGGCGTTAAGCTTTCCAGAGATGGGTACCATGTATGGTGCTCATTTCTATAATGCATCGCAAGAGCGGATCAATGTTGTGCAAGCATTAGAGAGTTCACAAGCACGTCGAATCTGAACAATATATGGCTGATCTCCACTGATTATGTATTCCAGCTGATACGATAAGCAGTGAAATACTTGTTCCAGATCAGAAACTTTGCTATAGAATACTTCAGCATTATCTCTGTCCATGAGAAGCACAGTATTCCGGACGTGGCTCGTTCACCAACTAATTGAATCAGGTCCCAAAGTGAACCTGCCATTTCATTAGGTGGTTTTGAAGCAGAACTAGTCCCATCAGAAGAATTCTGGTTAAGCAAGTTTTGCAGTTCTCTCAACTGTATCATCCCAGCAAGTTTCTCACCATGCTCCATGATAGTTTGCAATGTATATCCTGCTAGGAACAAAAGATAACGCGGGATTCATACAGCAGAAGACTAATTGGAACTTTTTAAACTAACACTAATCAATCATTCACCCATTTTCTCATACATAATTCCAAATAGCTAATGTTCCTACCTAAACCTAACTGACCGGATGAAGATTGAACTAGAAATCCCTATATTACTTTATTCACTAACTCGATGCACTGTAAAATAAAAACTAAGGCAGAAGAGTATCCACAGTAGAGTAGATCTGCATAACCATATAGACTGTTGGATGCAGTATTGTTGGAGAGTCAGGAAGAAATTAGGGTTGACAGAAATACAGAAAACCAGTGTGGGATGAATTTGTATAATTTGTATTTATGTGCAGAGAAAGACCTGATTTATAATGTTAATGACAAGTTAAAAAAATGATGGAATAGGAAACAGATCCTTACTCTGTTTAGAAGAAAGCTCCTCGTGGCATGATAGAGCAAGAAACTGAAGAAACCTTTGATGCTTTTGTTGCTTATCCAATAGTTGGGATGACATGACGGCCATAGCCACAATCTCAGCTCACGTGTTGTTGTCCAATGTTTAGCTAAAGTGTCAATAATGGACTTGCTCGTGCGAAAGCAAAAACATTTGTTTCGCCATCCTTTTCAAATGATCCGGATTTACTAAGTTTTTCTAGTGAGCTATCAACATCACCAGATAAGAGAAAATCATGAAACAGGCGACCAAGTAAAGCTTCTGATTCTTCATCTTGAACACTTCGATAAAGCAATCCCACTTAAAGCCATCTTCTGTCCATCAACAGCATCCTTGCATCAAGCTAGTCCCACAGCAGCAACATTGCTTCAAACATCAGGGTTTTTCTCTTCTTCAGCAGGACCTTCATTTGAGCTCCCTTTACGCGACACACTTCGCTCAGGAGGCTCCACCCCACCAAGTATAACTGCCTTCTCAGGTATTGCCCATACTCCTGCTTGTTCTGTTAAACGACCCAAGCACCATCTTCACTACCATCTGTAGATGGGAAGCAGAAGCATCCAAAACTCTTCCTGCATCCCAAGGTAAATCAAATTGATATAGTGGGTTTCCGAGTTTCTCCAGTAATTGGATACTGTTGCAGTTCCATCACCAGAAAGTATGATTGCTGATCCAGAAGGCTTCCCCCTGCACGCAATCTCATGGAGAACAAGAAATCTTCGTCTTCTACTCTTGCTTTTGGGATTATTACTTGGATAGGACACTTTTCTCTAACACCTTTTCCTGTACTGCACGATATTTCCGGAAGAATAATCCATTCAAGTTTATACTGCATTGTAAGAATAGAGTATTGTGTATACCTAGAACTGCTCATTCGATCCTTACAAAAAGTAGCAATAAGAATCATTATTTCTTTACCATGCTCATCTACCTGCATGTCTACAGGCCATATCTGTTTCTGACCTGCCAAATCCTTCTTAACTCCTAAGTCACTATCCTTGCCAATAATCTCATGGGACCAAAGCATTGAAACATTCAACTCAGGAGTAAAATTAACATTGAAACAATGTATCTCATGATCTGTCAAGAGAAAGAACTGCCTACTACCTCTGTTGCGCTAAGAAGCCTAAAACGCCAGATAACTGACCTTGGATACCTTGCCAGCTAGGGTTGGCCATTATCAATACTTTGGTTAGCTGAGTTATGAAAGCTCAGAGGAATTTTTTTCTGAGAGATGCCAGTGGGACTGCACTGGAACTGCCAGACTTCACCACTGGAACAACATGCTAGGGCTAAACAAAGAAAACACCCGGTAACAGGAATAGCAGAAGTAATCAGCGAATTAAAAGAAACTGTTGCTGACAATGAAGCTTTTTCAAGTCCTCTATATTGTCGACTCCTGTTTGGAGTAGTTTTCCACCACCAGGTGTTATAGTTATCTCACACTCATCATAGCTAGCATGACTAACAACTGTGAGGACCCACCTTTAGAATAAAATGTCTGGCCAGTATATGATAGTTCCTGTTTTCTTGTTAAGCATCACGATACCTGCAGACTTGCACTGCTGTACTACCTTGTATTTGGTCCCACTTCTGCTATCCCAATCAACAACAGAAACCATCCATGTTTTACCATCAGTGGCAATTGAGCTTTTATCACCTCCATCCGAAACAGATGGAGGGATATCAAGTACAATACATTTTTTTGAGGGTGCTGGAGATAGATAATTCCAAACAAACAGCCGTTTTCCACAGATAATCAAGATAAGGCTGTCCCCTTGTCCATTCCACGGAGATCGGTATCACCTGACAAGAAAAATGTGGTTATCTCCCTGAAGAAATTCTAGCCAAGTAAATGCAGACAAAAGTTAAGAGCACATTTCAAAATAAATACTAACTGCTAACCTTGAGCACTCTTCTGCGGATAACTGGACTGTGCATCACGAACTTCTTCAGGGAACTCTCCAACATATACCGGCTTTCTTGGATCTGCATCAGTCCCTTTCTCACTTTCCTTTAGTTGCGGAATTCTGGGTATATACAGGAGGTCAATAGTTTTTACATATTAGAGGAAAAACTAACAGGAAAATGTGCTCAAATAAACCTTGTGTTAGAAAGAGAACAATTTTTGGAAAACAATAGATTAAAAAAGAAAGAAAGCCTCCACAACAGGGTACATGTGGAATAAAATCAGTAAGTATTTGAACTGCCAAACAAATAGGTCATAGGAATCAAAGGCCCAGAAATGAACATGTTGTGACATAGTTGCTTGGTTCGTTTTCTGGTATGTTCTACACTAACGAACAAATTAGGATGAAAACTGATGATACCAAACATGAGCTCCCACAATAACTTGAGATTTCAAGGAAACATGTAGAAGCAAAAGGACCAGAGTCCAAAAGGCTGTGAAGTGCACCAGAAGTCCAGAACATTGGGATAACAAAAGACGCAAATAGCGAAGGAAGATGGCCATGATTCAATATAATAAACTCTAAAACAAGTGGCAGTTGAACAAATTCCAGTGGATGCTTCCCTAAGAGCTATTTTCCCTGGGCTATAGTGCATTAAAGAAGACAATTATCTTTTTGATTAGTGATTATCTTACTGGTAAGACTCCTTCTAATCGATTTTAATGATGTATTCTATTGGCCATAGTCTAATTCCAGTATAACTGTTCAAATTCAAATTGTTGGTCAATACTTTTCCTAACTAGCATGTCCCAGTTTCTAGCTTGGACGATATTTCTAGACAGTTTTTCCCCAGCAAATAAACCACATAAACCATTTTGGTCAATTTATCCAACTCGATGGTGGCCTAAACATGACATTACTTTTTCCAACACAACAACCAAGTGAGATGGATACAATCTCTAGTTCCTCTTTTCACTCAGCAAAAGACTTACTCAGCAAGGATCTAAGCAGTGAAGTACCATTTTATAGCGTTCTATACAATAGAACTTAACAGTAGCTATTAGTAAGCCAAGGAGTATGAAG
This sequence comes from Papaver armeniacum, assembly GCA_023531295.1. NCBI lineage: Eukaryota > Viridiplantae > Streptophyta > Magnoliopsida > Ranunculales > Papaveraceae > Papaver > Papaver armeniacum. Next base: position 6,225 of record JAJJWW010011081.1, read on the forward strand.
ACCGAGTCGCGGAGACTACTATGTTCCTGACCATCTAAAGTGGAGTACCACACGTAACTTGGTCTCATCAGTTCAGTCCCTCTAGAGCTACTCTTATGAAACAACTCACTAATGAAAGATATTACACAATCAAAAACCTCAGGTTGAAATTCTCAAAACGTCATTTAGTCCTAACAAAAAACTTAAAACTTACTTCTACAAACTGATAGAGTCAAGTCAAGAACAATGCCCAAGATCACGATACACAAAACTGAAGTAGTAAACCCTAAATCAAATACAGTACTTAAAGAACACATGTGAAATAATCAGTCAATATTTGAAATCTTAAATTGAGAAACGGAAACCTAGAGTTTCACTAAATATGTTTGTATATAAATTTGAATTTTACCTTGCAAGGACGGATAATCGAGAAGCCCATGGTGCGGGAGTTCCGGTGTTAGGTCTGTTTGGGATTGAAGTTCCGAGAGGAGATGATGAGTTTTGGTTATCTGGAAGGGGAGTGGCAGGAGAAGCTGGAAGTTCGTGACCTAGATTTCGGTCTTTCAGAGAACTAAAAATGTGTTTTTTAACTGGAGGGGAGAACATGACTGGACAAGGATAGATGGTGTTAGGGGTTTAGGGTTCAGGTCATCATCACGAGAGTTAGAGAAAAGAGATTCGGAAAGGCAGTGACGGAGGGCTGAACTTGCCACGCGAATTAATTTTAGCTTGAGAGTGAAGATGCGGAAAAGGAGTTGGAAAATGAGATATTTTTGGAAGGGACGAAATATTTGAATAGGAGTTTAATTAGGAACCCACAGTTGAGATGGCGAGCCACCCTCGGCATCTTGATAAGTGTCACACCCCGCAAATGCACCATACAAATTTCTGGTACAGATGTAACCCGGTAGCAACATAATTTGGTGAATCAAACTTCACCTGCAATTACTTCATCCTTGTAAGTTTGCACCAATGCAAACATCAATACTATACAGTTTTGCAACGGAAGTCTTAGCCTTCTTTCACTTCTTTTTTCTTCTCAAATGCATTCAAACATTGCCATCGTTCCAACTAACACAATGTGACCAGCTAAAAACACTTAGAACATGAAATCACGATTAACCCATTTTATTGCATCAAAGGAATATATACAAAACTTGTCCACTTAGGGACTTACCACCAGACTTATTTCCTCTTGAGACCAAGTCTTTTCTTACAAAACTCTCTTAATTTGAGTCTCACAATCAAGTTATGTAAGCTTCATTGAATTTCTAATGTCTACTGCACTATTTATACGGTGGTTATAATGGCCAGCAAACGTGCACAACACTTGCACACGTATGGGATAGCCATTTATCCCATAAGCGCGAGTTCATGTAGCACGATAAGCGTACCTGCGGCGATTTCTTCTGCAGCTTTCGAGCCGTCATCACGACACTTGTTCTAGAGACAATTATGGATATACTTTTTTAAGTTTGTAAACTTCTTTTATAGCAGATTCTCCCTTGTCTCACACCTTTGGCACACTTGTAAAGCTAATAACCAACTTATGCTGTCACTTGAGCCATGTATAATGTGCTGAATCCTTGACATGGTGAACTCAGCCTTGATTCAATACTCGGCCAACATGGCCATGTAGTTGTATTGAACTATTCAATGTACAGGTTAACATTACGCTACAATCATCTCGACCCAATCTCTTAGCTCATTACAGTTGTTACACGTCCATATGCTTGAACCAGCCATTTTGGTGCGTACAATAGCAATGCATATTCTTGCATTAGCTTGCTTGCATTATACAATCTTTGGCGAGTCTTGGACTAATGTAAATGCCTACTCTTTGCTTATTCTCTTGTATCATCCTTGATTTTGTGCCAACTGGTCATGAAGTATGCCTCGGTACCAACATCGCATGTTGCATTTGTCACTTGGCCTTGTCTTGCCTTTCCTCAGTGAATCTTCCTTGTGTCGACCCCGATAAGATTCATCAACCTTGATGACTACAATGTAGAGCCATCTTTGCGCATTACTGGTGCTACGGGGTCCCGTTATTTTAGCGTTTAACAGTCTATGCAATGTAGCGCCATCTTGGTCGTTCATTGACTAGGGCGGCTATGCTATAATGCGCCATCAGCGTTCTACCCTACTTTGGCCGGTCATAGACCTCCCACAATCATTCAGCGTCCTCGTTGGCGTGACCCGATATAAACAACATACATCTCTATATCTTTCTTGCATGCATTCTCAAAAACCTTACGAAATTCGGCAATCGTTGTTGGCTTTCGCAAAACGTCCTTAACCAACTTTCATGCCTTAGCATCAACACCATTTAAGCTTCTTGCCTTTCTATTGATCTCATATACTTTAGCTTTGTCTTGACTTAGGTGCATTCATGCATTGCTACTCGAATCATGCATCAATACCCAATTGCAAACTTGAAATTCTTCTTAGCCCGAATTCCTCGATTCCATTTGAATCATTTGTGCCTAAATGCTCCTTGGAATGATTCTTCCCAAACTTAAACCACTATGATTATTTACATACTCTTTTTCCTCCCGGCTTTGCCTTTTACATTTAACTCAACATGACAAGGACTTATAAACGACTTGTATTTCAATTTCAATCAATTTTGCTGGCACATGCATTTGATTGTTTTCCTCCATGCTATGTTAAGCACGTCACAAAGTGAATAGGGGTTCCCTTCACATAAGATACAGAGATCCACACACTTCATTCCTCGATTATCACAAAAACCATTCAAGAACTCATTTTTATGAATGGGGACACTAAAGTATAAACTCTATACTTAGGCCATGTTATATACAAACGAAAACATGCGAGTTTGTTTTGCCTAACTGCGCCAAAGCAAAACCTATTTAGTTGCACAACCTATTGTTGATGGTGGATTTTCCCATTTTAAAATTTGAAATTAAAAGCCAAAATTATGGGCTAACATCTTGCAAAGATAAAGCCATTAATAAGTGATGAATACTTCTTCACTTTACTAATTCACCTAGAATAGAGCATGTGGCAACAATCCCGGTATTCTGTGAATTAAATACACAAAATTCATCCCGAGGTTGGAGCATGTAGCAACAATCCATTATATACAATAATTCTGACGTATTAAGTAATGCGAGCCAGCCTCGTATTTCAAGCCTCATTCCAGGTGCGGCATGACGGTGGTGTTGTTCTCGTGAGCACGAATCTCAACTTGCATTAATAAGGAAGCATGTCGGAAATACCCATCTCAGGCTCTGACTCTCGGTGTGTTATCTTTTAGATTGAGCATATTTTGAACACAGGCCCAGGCATGTGGTCTGGAAACGATCACTACCATCCCGACTTCACGGCATGATTGGATGGCTTAGATTGAATCCATGACCCCAAGCGGTATTGGAATATTCTCTCACCCAGTCAACGCCGGGCCACCGCGTGGTCGGTCTCCCCGAAAGGTGGCATAAGCTTGCCAAACCTTCCAAACAAGCGGTATGGACCCGAAAAACCCTAAATTAGGGTTTACGGCACATTACATGTATCATAAAGCAGTCTAAACCATCCATCTTGCAGGAGGCATAGATGGAGGGTGTAGATGCAGATTCAAAGAGAGCCCATAGCATGTCAACACAAACACCATGGGCCCGCCTACATACACTGGTGATCGGTCGCGAGGACCAGCACTATAGTTGGTCGTCTTGATTAAATGCGCCCCAAAAGAGTGTGACAACGCGTGGCAATGAGCTAATTAGGGGTTTGTAGTCGCGATCACGACGTCCATTTTCTCTGCCTGAATGAAGGGTTCGGGAATAGACTCAAGCGGGTCGAGTGCAGTATCGGCACGATCACTTATGGGCCCACATATCTCCACACTCGGTCGGCGGAGACCAAACTTGGATGTACACCTTGATTATGCGCCCAAGCTGGCGTGGTCACGCTCCCCAACCACAAAGCGGTCTCGACCGCTCAAGTTCTTCGGACAAATTGAGTGGCTTAGATCACGTTTACTATGGGACGATGAAGTACGACGTATATACCATCCAGCGCATTGCACGTCGAGGACTGATCGTAGCGAGGCGAGACCAAGCTTGGTCGTCTTGGGCAGCACGCGTCGAGAATTGGCATGATGCGCGGCTTTTGCGGCCTGAGTTACGTTGCAAATCGATCTCGACCAGTCAACTTCGTCAGGACAAATTGAGTGGCCCAGGATCACACTCTCGCGAGACAATGAGATATGAGCGCCCTGCAGCGTCATGTAAATGCACACACGTCACGATCGGACTGTTAAAGGTGTATCCCAAGCTTGGATTCGACCAAGGCTGAAGAGTGATCTTGCGCAGCCTCTTCGAAAACCCTAATTCCGTCGAGCGGTCGCGGATGAGTGTCTCAGAAGATCATCTCGGTCGAGTCCAACTTCCTGGCTTGGTTACTCTGACCACTGGTCGGGAGTTAATTGGTCGGTGAGGCGCCATGGTGATCACCACCGATCTTTACCACGTACGATGCGGTACACGCGCATAGAATACTACAGGTACTTCCACGGTATAAACTTCCTAAATAACTTAGTTATTTAATCGGGCATTACATGCTACTTTATATGGGTCCCACGATCCACACATTAGAATATCAATCATGTCTAGGCGGGGATACATCGCGGGGGTATTGGTGCGGAGGTTTACTGGCGTGCGACGCGCCATCCTGATAACGTAGTCGGGAAGTCATGGACGGTTAGGGATGACGGGGAGAAGTGGGCAGAGGCTGGTAGGTGCAACACTAACACACGACTCATTACTCCGTCACTACATTTCCTCCACTTCCGATGAGAGACGTGAATAAGGCTCAAATGACTTGCATAAATAGGTTCTCCTCTCTGTTCCAAACAACGAGAACAAGTCCAGAACGACGAGGCAAGTGTTGATACCATCGTATCGAACACGGGCTGATAGCTTATATCCTGTGACCGGTCCAGGTTTTAGACACTGAGTCATACACTAGCTTCAGCACCTTCGCAATCTCTAGCACCTTCTTCGCCTCCTCTCACTAAGTCAACCTATCTCCTTCACTTTGTAGCTAAGAAACAAATCTGGAACGGCCCATTTCTTGGTTTTAAGTAGGATTTGCCTGATTGATTTCTCGAATGCTCTAAGCACTCCGTGTAGTGCATTTGTTTAAGGTTAGACTTCATTTCTCATCCCACACCCCGAATTACCAAGCAGTGGAGATAGTTTTCACCCGTAAAGCACTTATCTACATATGCGCAGTCTACACCTCGTTTGGACATAACATATCTAACCCTTTAGTTGTCCATATGCATCGCCTTCAAAGCTAATATGTCTCCAATTATTCCTTTAAAGCTGCATTGCTTCTTTGCACTAGAAAGAGTGTGCCTTTTGTTTTTGGGGTAAAAGTAGGATATGAGGAACTAGTCATAGTCATGACAAGTATTCCCAAAATAAGAAGAGCGAGAAAGGTAAGATAAGATAAGGGTGGTTTTGACAAGAACCTTTCCTTTCCTTTTATAACCATCTCTCTCTCCTATCTTGTGGATAAGCACTTCTTATTGAAACCTTTGCTCGATCGAACTCGCATGCGTTGCTATCTCGAAGCATGTTTGTTAATGTTAGTGATAAAAACTACAAGTCTTGATTTACAGCCTATTTATAGATGTCTCGGACTAGGGCATAGATTGTGTAGTTGAGCTTAGTTTTCACGGCGTTACGTCGTTGGATGAAGAACTACTAAGGGAGCTTGTGGAACTTCGTCGACAAAGGTATGTGGAGACTTGAACTCATTTATCACTTGGAAAGTCTGTTTACTCTATCTCTATATTGAGACATA
>JAJJWW010011082.1:0-25851 GCA_023531295.1 Papaver armeniacum
TGTGAATATCAACAACAACAACAAAATACGTATGAATTTCATAACAATCATAAAAAGGTTCATTCCAAATAGATAGAATCGTTCATAAGAACATCAACATAAGAAATCATATGAAAATCATCAATTCAGTTTATTCGTTTATTGATAAGAACATCATCAATTCAGTTTATTCACTAGAAAATCAAAATTCAATAGAAAAAAGAAAATTCAGTTACGAAGATGTTTAGTCGCAATTTTCAACTTGAAAGCAAATTCGATTTCTTACCTTTTTGAGCTTAAACTGAAGACGAAGATGATGATACGATTAAACACCATCTGATCTCGTAGCTTGTCGTAACACCAAATCTCTCAATCTTCTTCGATTAAACACCCGAATCTGTAGCTTGTCGTAACACCAAATCTCTCAATCTTCTTCGATTAAACACCCGATCTCTGAATCTGTAGCTTGTCGTAACCTATTGAATAAGTACTAACCTAAAAAAAACTCTATGAATTGAATTGAAATCAGGAGAAGATGATTCTTCCTATTTGAATTAATATCTGGAACTGAAAAAACGAAGAAGAAGAAGAAGAAGAAGAAGATGTGAATCTGATTTCGCCGGAAAGGAAATCTCGTTGCTTTTTCTGTTTCGCCGGAACTCGAACTCTCGCGATTTTCGTTTTGTTTTCTTCCACCCTGCATTTCTTTGAAATGGTTAAATTTATACCAAAGGTCGGAGTTTTGGAAATTACAAATTCGATGAAAACTAAATTTGCTCATTATTGTCAGTCGGGGTTTTTGTGCCACTTTTTGAGTTGAAACTGCTTAATTTATTAAAAATAATATGGCCGGATTTTTGTACACAAAGTTGGTCACTAGGTGTTTTGTCACTAGTTTTGAAATCATAGAATGATGAAAACCTAATTACACATCCCCCAAAAATCTCCTAGCTCCACCGAAAAACAAAAATAAAAACCAAGTTTTTCCTTTCTAACAGTTTTAAAATCCCTAACACTTACAGCCCTTCCCAAAAATTAAAAAATAAATTACAAAAATTAAAAAACAAAGTTGCATATCGAATTTACCAGAGTGAGGTTTTTTTTTCTTCTTCTTTTTTTTCTTCTTCTTTTAAACTCCCGGATTGGCTTTTGTTTCCGATGGTGTCTGGACACGCGAGACACCTATAAAAATTCCAGTCCTTTTTCTACAAGCAGCGAACCCTAACGACCTACGCCGAATTAAAAAGAAGAGATGCCAATCTGAACTCTGAAGTTTTACAGGCCACATATTTGGAAGTTTTACAGCTATAAAAGATTTAAGGGCCATTTACAATGGTCATACTTTTTGTAATTCAGTTACAAAATGATCATACTTTTGAAATTTGCTTACAAAATGATCATACATTGGGCGACATAACAGTTTTTCAAAAAAACGGGGTTAACTGTCCCCAAAATGCCCTCACTCTTAACTCAAGCAAATGTTAACCGCAGTTAACCCATGGCTGACATGGTGGACATCTCGCTGACGTGGTGGTATCTTGCTGACGTGGCACACTTATGCAACTCTGCCGCTCTATATCTCTTCCATCTATCAGTAAACACCACATCCATTTCAAACATACCGCAGCTCACTAAAACAACACTTCCACCTCATAGCAACATCAAGCTTAGATGCATTAAGACTTCAACTCAGCTACAATCATCACACCACTGCAATTCAGACCTTGTTCTTGTCCTCAACTACAACACATCACTCATCTCTACATAGCACCACCAGCTTCAGCTCAACACCTGCAATGCTTTTAGCTGCAACTACAATAACCATTCACATCTATTTCAGACATCACCAGTGCGGCTAACTTCAATCACCAACAACATCAAACCCTGTCCAGAACCCATTCATGTTGCTTCACCTTCAGCTGTATTTCAACTCCATCACCAGATTCATAAACCACTTTATATAGCACAACCACCAGCAAACCCATCCACTTGCATATTGGAGTCTACCCAAGTCAGCTCCATAATCTCCTTCCTTGCAGTTTCAGTCCCAGCACATTCTCAACCCACAACATTTGAGCCATCTAAAACTACACATCATCCATTGCAGTCACAACTTCTTCAACAACAACCCATCCCATCAAACTACCAGTCTCATCTCCTTCTCAAATTCCTTTTTCTGCGAACAACCCATGATGCATGCAAACTTCCCTTTAAGTTTCAAACTCACGAGGATCTACAAAAATATAACATTAATAAGAACCTTTGTTAGAATATAAGTTGCAATAGCATTATATCAGTAATTTCGGTTAACTAATATTTATAGCAGCTGCCAACAAGGGCTGGTAAGGTGTAAAAAAACACTTAAAGATCACACGTAGCTTAGGAGATTCAGGAAACTCCCATCAAGGAAACTCAATAATCATAGCTGTTGATGAATAATGATAATGTAGAATCCTAAAAAGTAGAATGGAATATCATGATTGGATGCCCTTACCATTCATTTAGGCAATGGAAATCTTCGAAACCGAAGTCATCTAGGCTACCATGGACTGCCTCTAGACCTAGCATGGAAGATGACACCGCACCTGGAGGTCTTTGAAACCTGCAAAGGAAGTTGGGAGAAATTAACATATAAGATAAATAATTTATGTACAACAAAAAATTTAACAATACTCTCAAATTCAAACATTTCATATAAGATAGATAATTTGTAGTATTCATTAACCAAATTTTTGATGGACTGAAATTGGATATTAACCTTCCAATCTCTTCAACTAACAATACACTGTACTCATTTTCAGCAGCAACCTAGCTGCAACATCTTAAACCAACAAAATCATTTGGTCACATTACCGACCACCACAGCAGCAGAAACAGAACCTAACAGCTTGGTCCATATCCAGCTCCATCAACATCTTCAAAACTACCACATTAAATACAAAAATCATTGTCAACCAATATAGTTTTTCATCATCACTCTCATTAAGAACAGCAAAACAAAAACAAACTACCAATTTAACATTGTAAATTTTGATGTTCATGTATTGTAATCAAAACAATATCAACATGATACCTTAACTATCATGCAACACATTTCAACACAAAAAACCTAACAATCATATATACGAACCACCATTTCCAATTTTTCCCTATCAGTAAGAAACTAGGGATTCTGAAAATCCCGAAATTGAAATTAGATTTCTTAACACAATCCCCAAATTGAAATTACAGGTGCAGTATCAATCAACAACACCAGACTCTCGTGTCAAAAAAAAAACAAACACCCATCAATTATCTTACCACGGACATCAATTTCTCTACCATCTTCTTCTCGATCTGACTTCAATCACTATCTCCATCTTTATCTCAATTCAGTTAGCATCAAATCACAACCTTAACTTCAAATTCTCCCTTCACTTAGCTCTCAATCAATCACCAACTGCAGCAGAAACCCAATCTCTTGTTTCTCTTGTTTGAAAACCAACGTTTTGACTCAAAAAACGCCATTAAAGTTAAATTAGATCATACACATGAACCATGTAATCTTAGAAGGATCTATTTACGATGAAACTGACTCGAAATCTCGCATTCTTCAGTCAATCGCTATTTTTTACAGAGCTTTAGAGAATAGTAACAGATAGAGAAAGACGGTAGATAATGAAAAGGGGAAGAGAACCCTAACCTGTTAATTGGGACTAATCTTGTCCGTCTAAATAATCCTCGAGACAACATAAATACGATCTGTGGTACAGATCAGTTATAGTTAGGATCAGGATAGAAACCTAATTTCACCCAACCTGACTAATCGTGTCCGTCTAAAGGATCCTCGAGATTAATCTTCAAAAGATCTACGGTTATAGATCTAGTGTAGTTAGGTTAAGGGTAGGAAGGTAAATCTACCCATCTATTTAACTCTGATTTGGTGGGATCACCTGACTTAACCGAACAGTTAACGGAAGTAGGACTGTTTTGTTAATTGATTGTAACAGTATGACTAATTTATAAACCGGGTCTTAATAGTGGGACTGTTTTATACATTTCCCAAGATTTAACTTTCCAAATATTAGACTACTTTTGTATAAAACCCTGGAAAGCTCTACCGTTTCACAGTTATTTTTCTGGCATTTTTGGGCGACCCCAAAAGAATTAGGGGCGACTTTTTTATTCCCAACCCATATACACCGTTAAGGGATGTCCAAAAAATGCGGAGAATACGTTAATGCCCTTACATAATCGGAAGCTATTTTGTGCCAGATTATTATAAAGCAACGGAAGCTTAGTAACGATATTATACTACCAATTAATATCGATTTTGTGCCAAACTCGTATCTGGCTTCTATAACAATCGGTAGGAAAAGGAACCTCACGAGACTACCGATTGTTAAAGTATAGAAATAAGAAATCTTTTGAATTTTGCAATGGTGAAATTTGGGGCTCCTATATAATCGGACGAATAAAAAAATGTCTAAGCTAACGATTTAGGGCTTTCCATAATCGGGATGGTAAAAGTAACAATTCCTACCGATTATGGTAGATTTTAAATTTCCTCCAATGAAGGATTATAGAAAAAACTCATTTTGGGGCAACCTATAATCAAGAGGTTAAGTAATCTATTTATCTTCCGATTATGGCTATATCCAAAATACGAACCAAATGGTTATGGTCGGCTCTGTACCTTCGAAACTATGGAATTTGGCAAAGGTTCAATTTGGGGCTTCTTATAATCGGTAGGTTATAAGTAACCCCCACCGATTTTGGGCTACTCAACAATCGGTAGCTAATGAGGTGGTATTACCTACCGATTAATAACCGTTCGACAAATAAAACCAATGTCAACCTAAATTCATTTCATTTCATTTCATTTCATTTCTTTTCAACTTCAACTCCTCTTCTCCTCCTCCGATTGCAGAGAGGAAAACTTTCTCCCTCGTTCAACTCCGCGCTATACATCGTTAATCGTCGAATCGAATCATCGTCGATTATTCTCTATAAATATGAAAGAAAAGGAACGTAATAAAGCTCGAACCAAAAACGTAATGCGCGGTGAGGATCCGAATATTGGATTGCATGCCCGTAATAAAGAGGTTTTAACTCACGAACCCGAAGAACACGAAGAAGATGAAGTCCCCGTGTAGGCGACATCGATAGCCAAACTCTCAGAAACTTGAAATGGCGTAGATTAGGTAAGATTCTACCATTAATTAGGTTTATATTGCTTCAATTCGACGAATCCATGTTTTTTTTTTAGGGTTTTCTGTTATTACCCAGATTGGTAGAGGGTTAGGTATTGTTTTAAACTTCCTATTGTGGTCGAATTCTTCATTTCACGAGAATATTTGTCATATTGGGTGGTAAATATTTAGGTTGCTTTACCGATTATAGAACGTTTTTCATTACTGAGGCCTAAATCGATCATAATCGGAAGCTAATTGTGTTTTTGCCTTCCGAATATACTAGTGAAGAACAAGTATTAGAGACACAATAATCGGGTGCTATATTTTGTAATTTCCTTCCGATTGTTTAGGCTGAACCACTTGAGTAATTTCTGGACACAAAGTGATGCATATTCCTAGTAAATTAGTTTTGTGAGGCTTCCGATTGTGATGCATTCAAGGGTGGAATTTTTATGACTTTCGATTATTGGTATTCGGAGGTTATGTTGAAATTTGGCTTCCGATTATTTTGTGTAGATAAACATATTGGAACACCAAAAATTTCTTTGTTTCCGATTATACGATTCGGAGCTTTAGGTGAACCGATATTTACGATTGAGAGTAATCGGAGGCAATTGGTTAAATCAACCAACCGAATATGTATATTCCTGGAACGTTGGTTTTACATAAACTTCCGATTATATAATTTACTAACCGTTGTACTTTTCTTTTGTTGTTTAGGATAAAGCGAGGTAAAAAATCGAAGATGCAATTGTCTCACTAGTGCAAGGAAGGAAAGGCGTCGAACTCGACACTAGTGCAAGGAGAGCTAGGATCATAAAGCCGCTTCAAGTGCTCAAGGTGGAACTCAACAAGCAAGTCAAGAAGGTGTTCAACCAAGTGCCCCTAAATCAGAACCGGTTCAAGAAGATGTTCAACCAAGTGCCTCTCAATCACAACCAATTGAAGAGAAAACAATTAGAGATGAATTACATCACCATCTTCCGAATCTTCAACGCTTATTATATTCATCCTCTTCAAAATATCCTTTTGCATGCGTCGATAATATTTTTTTTCGTTAGGAGCTAACTTACTAAGATTCGTAACCATTATTGCATTATCTTGATCTTAATACATGTTTTGTTGATGCATTTGATAAGCCTGTTGTTGGAGCTTTTGTAAATTTAGTTGTTCTTCAATTTGATGACTCGGTTATTGATTAAACGCCCAAATTGTATGGTATTGGGATTCTTGTTCCGATTTTGTTACTTCCTTCCGTGATCGTGTTTCCTTAAGAAACTCCAAAATATTTGCACTATGTTGATAGATCTTATCTTCTTCCATTTTAACCGAAGAACTTCCCTCATCACCTTCTGTGAATATACCTTGCTCGTGGTCCTTCTTCTATCTAGCTTGTATTTTGGATTTTTTGTTCCTATAGGCCGAGTATTATACTTGTAATTCCAATGAATCTCTCCATTAGGCAATACTTTTTCCCTGTCTTCGATTGGTACAAAGTTACGATGACTATCAAACAACTCACTATTTTTGGTGACACTAAGTTCATAACTAAATCCAGGGAACTTTTCTCTGAACATTTCATAACAGGCATCATACTTGAATGGTTGAGATGTTTGTTCCTGAAATTGCTCCCGACCATCTCGTGTCTGAAATATTATGTAAGAAAATTTTAGTTAATTACTATTATCAACAAACAGGAAAATCTTTATAAATGAATGGAACTTACCAAAACTTCGTGTGACGCACCGCTTTCAGTTTGACGATATATAGCATTAAGAATCGACACGAATTCTCTCACATCCTTTTTTATTGCTTTCATCTTTGTTTTTAAGGCACCCCAATCCCTTCCATTAAGATTGTTGTTGCGTTCAATGAAAATTTGGTGAATACGAATCCGAAATAAGGATGTTTTTTGTTGTGCACCTATAATTTCATCACAACTCACATAAATATATGCATTGGTAAGATCAATCTCTTCCCGTGATACAAAATTACTAACCATTTTGAATCAAACTAAAGTATAAAACTTGAGTAGTAGAAGATAAAGATAAAAATCAAAGAAATATAGTAAGAATAAGAGAAATAAGAAATCAATTAAACTCAATTGATTTGGAGTGATTTGAATAGAGAATTAGAGTTGTATTTATAGGGGATTTTTGAAAAAATGACCGTTGGGATCCGACGATGGAGAAGATAGAGCCGTTGTGAATGATGAATGGTTAGGATCGGGTGTGAGAGAAGTGTAAACGAAAAAAGGTCAAATAAAATTTTTTACGGAAACGGAAACTCAGTTTCCCTGTAATATGTCACGAAAACCGAGTATCCATTTCAACTGCCAAACGGATACTGAGTTTCCGTAAAGCACAATTATACACGGAAACTGAGTTTCCATGTCATTTCGTTTCCCTACTACCAGGATCAGATATGATCCACTTTTAAATGTGGGGAAGGGATATCCCTTTTAAGTAAGGATATGGGAGAACTTGGTTTTTGAGATTTTCCCCTACTTTTAGGGGATATGGAAGGGAAAACGTGCACCATAGTGCTTAGACTAAGGGTAGTAAGGTAAATTAACAAATTTTAGACATATTTTAGCCCGCTATCCTAAATGGGAATAAATCACCAGCCCCCAATTAATCTGTCTAGCCTCAAACATGGCGAATTTTACCTTGTCCACTTTAAATTTGATATTGTAGTAATAGCAAGAAAGCTGAATTTAATATAAAATATCCATCATTCAAGATGCTTAGAGTCTAAATACCAATAGACTAGAGGACAACCAAAACATAGAGCAAGTGTTCTTTCTAACCCATGCAGATAGCAAATGAACACCCAAATTACACGTCCTAGGAATGTACCGTGTAAGATCATAGCTCGGTTGAACTCACCAAGAGTTGGTATGTCAAGTTTGGTTGTCATATTTTTAGTATCAAAACTCATCTAGAGTCGCTTGACTAAATACTATGAGTCAACTTCATTTAGGTTAGACTAGAAAGTCTAGGAATGTTGAGACATACAAGTATTACTACGAAGACCTAAAGAATGAGAAGAAGTAATGACTGCGACGAAGATATCATCCTTACACTTGAGGTTACTAATACTGACTTGACTTTTTTTCATTTCTAACGTATCATTCAAGTCGTATTATATTGAAAACATAACATGAAAAGTTGTATATATTATATATTATATTCGTCATATCATTATGATCAAAGTGTCAAGGAATTTATTGAATCACATAGTATAACGCTTATCATTTGAACTTCGTAAATACGACATCAACATAATTTATGTATTTATGTATAATATATAGGTATGATTTCATCCTATAAAACTATGTTTTATTACATTAGCTTAAGGAAGTAGATATATGAACTTGATCCATAATCAAAAGGGAAATCATGATTTGTCCGGTTCTTTATTGAATATTTTTTAGATAACCATTACAAGATGACAAGGTAGAACCTATGTTAACTTATGTTGAGAATTGAGGTATAATCGGTCATAGCCTATAATGTGTAGCATGTTGTAATCGGTCACAAGCTACATTGGGAAGTTAGTTGTAATCAGTCACAAGCCACTTTGGTAAGCAAGGTGTAACCGACCACAAGCTAACTTGGGAAGTAAGGTGTAACCGATCACAAGCTACTTTGGGAGCATGGTGTAGTCCGTCACAACCTAATTTTGAAGCATGGTATAACCGGCCACAACTTAATTGTGAGTCATGGTATAACCGATCCCAATGAGCAAAACCTAGTTTTTAATATTCACATATATATTTATGTTTTGTGTGATCTCGAAATTATGATTTGCTGAGAGAAACTTCTAAAATGTCGACATAATTTGAACATATACATAACGCTTATCATTAATTGTTCAAAGATATTCCTTGATACTCAAGATGATCCCAAAGCGAATTACCAACAATTAAAGCATATCCTCTGGAAAAAGTTATTAGTTAGTGTGCAAAGCTAATAATAGAAGTTTCCTAAGAGATATTTTGGAAATATGTTTTGGTATTTAATTGGAAATAGGGAAACCAAATTAGGTACTTTAATGAAACATCTTGAGAATATTTTCGATATTGGAATTTCCTTGTGATCTCCAAACAACCTTGGTCCATAAATACTTGAGTTTGCATTTCTTGCAAACTATCCTAAGATCCAGGCAAACTTCATTCTTGTTGTTTCTGGTGGAGCCGTCTATCCGGAGAGGAAAGTACACTAATTAGGCGAAATCTCTTATGGACGCTCGTTTAAAGACTTTTGTGGATCAAGAATCTCTACGAGTACAGTTGGTGGGAAACTAGATGATTACATTGTTATTTTAGTTTTCGATTATTGATTTGATTGAGTAACGGTTGTTGAAACTTTGATTGCACCTGGTTTGTTTATTCTTGAGAACCTTCTCTTCTGATATAAGGCTCACTCAAACTAGATCAAAGTATCGACATGATATTTAGAACCATTTGTGGATCTAAAGACATCTTGTGATAATCCAATGTTGACAGACTCCGTTCTGTGTGTGATTGATCACAAGAGGATTCAAGTTGTGTTGTGCAGGTTATTGAAGGCAATTGAAGATTTGAAGACGAATAAGATTTTATTATTAGTTTTAGTATCTTGTGAATCTTGTGAATCTTGTGCATAAACCTTGATTGGATGGGATCCAACTAGAATCGTGTTTATCTTTGATAGACTTGATTGTCTAGTTGTGTAAGATCGACATCGCATTATAGTTAACTTTGAGTTCTATATTGGTTGATTGCGAATGCGGATATTGGTTATTTCGGTAATCAAGTTTTGGATTGATCTAACCAGACAAAGGAGTTTATTAGTTTAAACTGAAGAGCCTTTGTCAACAACTCATACATATCTTTTACCAAAAATTGATTAGAGTGGTTACAAGCGATTCATTCTTTGTTGTTCTGAATACTATCCAAAGGAGTAGCTATTCACGTGCGTGACTTTAGAAGTTGAAGCGCGGGGATACAGAGGAAACATGGTATCTAGGGGTAGTCTACTTGGTCTCATTTATACGAAGTTGGTATTAGATTTTATATAACGTCTTAATTCTGAGAGTATTCAAAACTGGACTAGGTCCCGGGGTTTTCTTTATTGCGGTTTCCTCATTAAAAAAATATTGTTGTGCATTTACTTTACTTCCGCATTATAATTTTTATTATAATTAAGTAAATTACACTTGTACGTTAATACGAATTATTTGACATTAATCCTAATAGTCAATCGGTTTTTACCGTAACTATTGTCAATTAAATATCTCGTTGTCGTATTATCTCGGCCTTGTCCATAGACAATCACACAAGGTATAAGACTTAAGTTGTATTGTCTCGACTTGTCCATAGACGATCACTTGACATACCAGACTTATAGGTTGATATTTAAAAGATTGTGGTGTATTTGGGTACCCTAATCTTTTCAATTGGTATCAGAGCAGGAAAACAAAAAAAGATCTAACAATCTGTGTTTGGTGCGATCCAACCTATAAGATTTAAATCTGATGGCTGATTCAGTTAATGTATCAATGGGATTTGATAACTTCAAAGTCTCACGGTGGAAGACTCAATTGAAGAAAACAATACTATTGTTCATAAGTTTCTCGGGAGTATGGATTTTATCTATGTATGTCTCATATGACTTACATAAACTATCGACAGTCATAGACTTGTATCTCATGAGATTTATTACTAACGGTGTAGTAACATTGATACAAACTTTTATGTGACATTTCTTATGTCGATCTTGAAAGTGTATAAGATTTTTTAAAAGATTTTCCTAATAGTGACTCATGGTTATTATCCTTGTGCAATTGTCTCATCCAAATGCATGATATATACTTTTAGGATTAAAAACGTCAGGGATATGTCCTAAGCAGGCCGAAGTGTTTGGAATCCTTCTACTTGCGTAAAGGATAATCTTTCTGTTAATAACATTGTTAACAAAGGATTGCTTCATATCCCACATAATTGTTTCAGTGAAGCAAGTGATATTTTAAAATATTATTGGATATCTAATTCTAAAGATATTTTCTGTAAGTATCTTGTTATGATTGATCTTGTCTCCTCACATATTGGAAAATTTCATTTTTTTAGAAAACATGTATGGGTTTCGGAAAATATTATCAGATCTTAGTAATAATAAAGAAGACAAATATTCGGTCATGAATATAGAATTGATCCATGAAAAAGATCCGGTCCAAGAAGAAAGATTATTTTCCAAAAGAAAATTGATTTTCAGAAATCAGGTTTGCTCCTCACAAACAAATAATTCTGAATATGCGATTTCCTAAACCTAGCTAGTCAAGTCGGGAAGAAGTTTATTTTAAAAGGAAATACTCTTATATTGTTTTTACAAAAAATTTTTGAGAAAAACTGCGGAACAAGAACTAAGGTTTTCGCTACAACTTCGGTACTAGAAAAAATAGTGAAAAGGAAATCAAGTGAAAAAACTTATGATCCAGACAAAAATCCCATTCCCTACAATCAGATTGAGAAGATCAGGTTTCCGCACATGATCAATGATCAATATGATCTCACTAACTTTATTGATGGCACATGTTTTGATAAATATCAAATTCTCAAAGGGATATAATTCGATGCTGAAAAGAGATTTGTCTCAGAGGTTTCGGATGTTAGCTATGTGAAGTTTGTTCAAGATCGAAATTGGGGAAAACTATTTCATTTTGAAATTATTCGCACAATATGGGATTTTTGAAATTGATCACGATACCATTTCAACCCGTTTCACTGGAAAAGGGATCAACTGGGAAAAAAGAAGATTACCAACCAAAAATATACCTTTGTATCTAAGGGTTTTCGGAAAACTTGTTATTATTTCTATCTTTGCAAGTACAAGAGACAAGTCAGACTGGGAAGGAGAGTTTTCAGAGTTTGTCTACTTTCTTTTAGAAGATTATAAATAACTTGATCTTTGTGGGATAATCATAAATCAGATGATTAATATTTATGAGAGCTCCTCTTCTCCAGTTTCCAAGTGAAACCTAGGATATCCCTGTCTCATCACTAAGCTTTGTGAATGTAGAATGGGTGACAACTTTAGTGATATGAAGTATACTAAAGTTGTTACTAAGAGAACCATAAATCAAATGATTGGAGTACAAAACAAAGGATAGTCAAAAATCATGTCATCTCAGACTCCTGAAGATGAAGATCCCATATTTCTCCTCCTGCATCTTGGTAGAAAATTAAACTATATTCAGAAACAGTTAGCCTTTGCTGCTCGAAAAGATCCAGAAACTTTGCAAGGTATCTTAGATATTGATACGGAATTCTGGAGAGGCGAAGGATACCAAGGGTCAGTACTAGAAAAGGAATGTCAAGTGTGGTTCCAAGATAAGGAGTAATCCACTTCTTATTATCCAAGGAATAGACTATTCAATTTGTTGATTTATTTCGATATTTTGTATAAGGTTTATTCGAATAAAACTATCAATTATGAATGAAGAAAATTTATTTTGTGTTTCATTATTTGATAGTTTCGATTGCATAGCCTGTGTGAATGATTATTATTGTATGCCATTGCTTTCGGTTTATGAGATGTTAGTTTCAGTTTTTATTAACCTAATTATTCGATCTCATATTGTGGTAGCCCTTAGGATTTGTGTGGCTTTTTGATTTAGCGGGATTAAGTTCTAGCCTTTTTAGGTAGGCTTTATCAAATGATCATAAGGTGATACGATTAAAACTCATGTGTGAAAAGTCACAATATTGATATCAATTTATGTTTACATAAGTTGTGTTTAGCATATGATATGGGGGTTTGGGTTTAAACTTTTGCTATTGGCATGCATTAGTTAAAACCGATTCAACCTTTAGCTGGTAAAGGTTGCTCTTGTTGTTGTTCTTTTGTTCTTGCGAAAGGATGACAATAAACAGGGGGAGAGTTCTTATTGAACTTGCACTTAATTGATATATCTTTCTGGGGAGAAGTGGCTGCGGAAATTGGGGTAACAATTTATTTTGTTAGTTAATCGTTTTTATTATTTAATAAAAGCTTGATTTTATTGCATATATTTTGCTTTTGCTTAGCAAAATTTCGGTAAAATTGATATGTTTCATTATGTTGTACGGATTGATTATTGTGATTTAATTGTTTCCAGTTAAGAAAAACTGTGGCAATTCTATTGGCTTAATGATTCGGTATCTTCTTTATTGTTTGGTATCAATTATTTTTACTTAACAAAATGGTGCAAATGTTGTGCTTACATCGGATTGTCTTTGTTTCAATTGCTTCCGGTTGAGAAAAACTATGACAAATCAATATTTTAGTTTGTATCTATTGTTTTTGCTTAAGAAAATTTGAGGTCATTTGTTTAGTCCATTTAATTCTTGGATAAGAGAAACTAAGTTAATTTTGATCTTAGTTAGATTTATCAAACGTAGGATTTGGTTATTCAAGTCTAATCGAAATCCTTGACAAGAAAAAACTAGTTAACTAGCCTAGTGTTTGTCTTGTCTAAAGAGAAAGGTCTAAGTTATTTTATGGAATAATTAGAGTCTGATAAGAGAAATAGAGTTAATTTTGATCTCTATTTGTGTCTTTTTGAAACAAGCGGTTGTACATACACAATCACTTCGGTTAATAACTAAGTTATCTTAGTTAATTTATCATACTAAGGGAATTTTTTTGGGCAATTGTTTCCTTGTTAACATACTAAAGCTAGATTACTTTTGTAGTTTCGGTTTTAGTATTGGTTATCTAAAATGGTATATGAAACCTTCGTGCTTACTCTTATAGGTTGTACAAGTCTTATGGATTTGTAAGATCCTTTCAGTTTGCTCTTTTGATATTATTCGAGTTTCGGATGATAGATATGGATATATCGAATTTTTGTATTTTAGCAAAACGGATAAGGAAAAGGCGTTGTCCTATAGAATAATATTTGATATCCGTGAAAGAATGCATATACAAATAGATATTTTTCAATTTTGGTAGAAAAGTTTTGGGTTTTGTTTAAATCTAAGTTAATATATTAAAACATGAATAAATTTTTCACATCTGATTAAGTTATTTGGTTTTATTTAGGTTAATTTACTTCGGATTTTTATGTTTGTTTGTAATTAATGAAGTGTACGGGAAACACTAATAAACAATTTAGACTATTTTTTTATTTTAGTGAAATATTATTGAATATTACCGGATACTATCGTATATCTAGAATTTTTATCGGGTAACACTAGTATTCTCATTAATATCATCTTCATGTGTTACCAAGTTTCTCGCTAATGATGCCGCTTAACTATCTAAAAGATATAGCATAAAGTTTTACTTTTTTATTAACATTGAAAACTAAACATATAAAAAAATACTACAAAATTAAATGACAACTATGGAAAAGAATGTTTAGATAATGACCTTTATGATCTAGTTGTTGCTTCAATAGAGCATACAATCGTTGGTAACTGACATTTGAAGTTCCAAGCAAATCTGATGAGGAATCCCATATTCACTTAATAACTTACGGACTTTACAGGTGTTGATGGTGGTTTTTAGACAAAGGGTAAAATCGTAAAACCCCAAATAACCTAATGTCACCAGTGACACATTTATTAGAACATTTAATGCATGTAGTCAGTAATTAATATGGGGTATTTTTTTCAAACTAGGTTACAACGAACGAAACCCTAATTCCCCTCCGTGCCAATGGCAAATCATGCCAGCCACACCTAGCCCAGGCTAGCCGCGCCATGCCAAATGCACTCTGCCTTGGCCCTAGCTACGCTAATCACGCCAAATGCGCCAAAGCATGCCAACCATGCTAGCCGCACCTCCGTGCCAATGGCAAATCATGCCAGCCACACCTAGCTCAAGCTAGTCGCATCTCTATGCCAATAGCAAATCATGCCAGCCATACCAAACACGCCGAAGCATGCCAACCATGCTAGCCACACCTCCGTGCCAATGGAAAATCATGCCAGCCACACCTAGCTCAAGCTAGCCGCATCTCTATGCCAATGGCAAATCATGCCAGCCATACCAAACCGCCAGCATGCCAACCACGCTAGCCGCACATCCAGGTACAATGGTAAATCATGCCAGACCACACTTAACCCGAGCTAGTCACGCCATGCCAAACACACTCTGCCTTGGCCTAGCTACACCGGGTCACGCCACGCCAAGCCAAACACCCTTACCTTGGCCTAGCGCGCCATGCCAAAGCAGCGCACTTTAGGCTTGCAAACCATGCAACCTAGGCCAAATTGTCCACGCATGCCATTGGCACATGCCAACACGCTCGTTGGTAGCTTTTTCTACCAAAGGCGCGACCAGTTCACGCATGCCATTGGCACATGCCAACATGCTCGCCGGTAGCTTTCCTACCAAGGCGTGACCCAAATTGGCCACGCATGCCATTGGCACATGCCAACACGCTCATCGGTAGCTTTTCCTACCAAAGGCGCGACCCAAATTGTACGCATGCCATTGGCACATGCCAACATGCTGTTTGGTAGCTTTTCCTACCAAGGCGCAACCCAAATTGGCCACGCATGCCATTGCACATGCCAACATGCTCGCTGGTAGCTTTTCCTACCAAGTAGCGACCCAAATTGGCCACGCATGCGTACCATTGGCACATGCCAACATGCTCGGGCCGGGTAGCTTTTTCCTACCAAGGCGTGACCCAAATTGGCCACGCATGCCATTGGCACATGCCAACATGCTCACTAGTAGATTTTCCTACCAAGGCACGACCCAAATTGGCCACGCATGCCATTGGCACATGCCAACACGCTCGGCCGGTAGCTTTTCCTACCAAGGCGCGACCCAGTTAGCCCACGCATGCCATTGGCACATGCCAACACGTCAATGGGAAGCTTTTTTACTACCAAGGCGCGACCCGGATTGGCCACGCATGCCATTGGCACATGCCAACACGCTCACGTAGCTTTTCTACCAAGGCGACCCAAATTGGCCACGCATGCCATTGGTACATGCCAACACGCTTTCGGTAGCTTTTCCTACCAAGGCGCGACCAGTTATTGGCCACGCATGCCATTGGCACATGCCAACATGCTTTCGGTAGCTTTTCCTACCAAGGCGACCCAAATTGGCCACGCATGCCATTGGCACATGCCAACATGTCATTGGTAGCTTTTTCCTGCAATGCGCGACCCAATTGGCCACGCATGCCATTGGCACATGCCAACATGCTCGCCGGTAGCTTTTTCCTACCAAGGCGCGATCGAAATTGGCCACGCATGCCATTGGCACATGCCAACACGCTACCGGTAGCTTTTCCTACCAAGGCGCGACCCCAGATTGGCCACGCATGCCATTGGCACATGCCAACACGCTCGCCAGTAGCTTTTCCTACCAAGGCGCTGGCCAGATTGGCCACGCATGCCATTGGCACATGCCAACATGCTCACAGTAGCTTTTCTTACCAAGGCGCGTGATTATTGCGCATGCCATTGGCACATGCCAACATGCTCCGGTAGCTTTTCCCTACCAAGGCGCGACCAATTGACCCACGCATGCCATTGGCACATGCCAACGCGTCGCGGGTAGCTTTTTCTACCAAGGCGCGACCCAAATTGGCCACGCATGCCATTGGCACATGCCAACACGCTCGGCACGGGTAGCTTTTTCTACCAAGGCACGACCCAAATTGGCCACGCATGACATTGGCACATGCCAACACGCTCGGGTAGCTTTTTCACGCAAGGCGCGACCCAATTGCCACGCATGCCATTGGCACATGCCAACATGCATCACTGGTAGCCTTTCTTACCAAAACCGGCCCTAATGGCCAAGCATGCCATTGGCACATGCCAACATGCGTCATCGTAGCCTTTCTTACCAAACTAGTGGCCCTAATGGCCAAACATGTCATTGGCACATGCCAACACGCCGTAGCTTTTTTCTCACCGGGCGTGGCCCTAATGGCCAAGCATGCCATTGGCACATGCCAACATCGTCAACGTAGCTTTTTTTTACAGGCCGTGACCCTATTGGCCCGCATGCCATTGGCACATGCCAACACGCTACATTGGTAGCTTCCATTACCTAGCCGTGGCCCTAATACATTATTTGGTAGTCACTTACACTCAACGTACAACCTACCACCAAGGCATTACACACATGCCATTGGCACATGCCACACACGCCACTAAACTATGGCATTGCCACTTGCGCTCGAGGTGCAACAAAGCAAAAAAGGCATTCGCACATGCCATTGGCACATGCCACATGCGCCCCAGCGCACCACTTGCACTCAAGATGCAACCAACACTCGAGACATCAACACAACCGGGGGATGCTTTCCGGGGTCTTGGTTTGCGGTCACAAAGATGCGCGTACACTACGCTCACATTAAGAAAGCGTGAATAGGAATAAAGCGGTCAAATAAAAGAGGAAATAATGGTGAAAACGTTTTCACCCATTAACACCATGCGGTTACCACCTCCTCCCATTATTTCACCCTTTACTCTCTTCCTTCATGAGGCCAGGGTACGTTTCAATCTCTACTTGTATAAATAGGTCTTACCTATTTCCACCAGACAACAAGTCTCGGTCAGGAGAAAAATACAACACTCTCGAGAAAAGGCAACTGACTTGCAAGCTATCCAAAAGCTTTCATCTCTTGCAAGCTTCCTAAGCTTTCACTTTACGATACAAGTCGAGACACTACTCTCCCAAAATTATTCTCGCCTCAACACCTTTCTTTGCTTCCCTCCCCAAATCAACCCTTCTCCTCCACTTTGTGACGAAGCAAGTCGGAACGGCCATTTTTTGGTTTAGGCCGGACTTGTGCGCATTGATCTCTCGAATCTATAAAGTTCTCACGTGCAGCACATTTGTTTAGGGTTGAAACCAGTTTCTCACTCACCTACCGAATTTACCGAAATCGGGAAACGATTTTCACCCATAAATAATTGGCGACCATTACGGAGGATTGATTCATTTGCCACAATACCAACTCCGACTTCGATTTCGTTTCCCGACCCGTCAAATCCCCAACATGGTGGAACTCGGGAACCGAGCTACTAAAGCCGAGAACACTGCCACGAACGCATCCCGATGTTAGCGTCTCTCCCAATAACGTTGTTGCATCAGAGGTGACAACAACATCGAATGCACTCCCTCAAGTATAACACCGCCAATCACCAGGGCGAGCATGCGGCCTCCTCTAGTGTCTCTGCACAACCCTCTAATCACGGCAACGAAAACTTTCTTCGGGTGTCGCGCCACCGGTCACGGGGCTAGAGCCTACACTCGACCCCAAATGCTTCGTCTAGCATGGCGCCTCCGACCACGACCAAGGTCCCGACTACCCCCGCCGACGGACGAGAAACCGGAGGGACCGAGAGGAAGTCGTCCTTACGTCACCATCGGCGATTTGATGGAACGACAAGAGATGCTCGCCGAGCCAGCACGGATATGGTTTCAACGCGGAAGGAGGTACTCATCTTTCTCAAGACACGACAGAACGACTACCACGTGAGTCGCGCCCTCCGAGCCATTTAGGAACGTCTCTAACAACCCCGACGCCAACACCTCGGCGGAACACGCCCACGGACGAGGAAACTTCGCTAGAATCCCGTCGGAAAGAAATCAACTGTTTAACTTCGTCACGAGAGGATTTGGAGCAACTTCTCCGCAACCGAATCAAGAATGATGAATTGGACGTGCATCATCACCAACCCCTACCATCCGAAATCGAGAATCCCTCTCAAGGGGTACTCTTCTCCTCAATTTACCTATACGATGGTACCGTGAATTATGAGCATGTCTCCCGTTTTCGGAATACCTAGGTGAACATGAATATAATCACGTTAACCGTTTATGGAATTCTCAAAATCACTTACTGGAAGGCGTACACATGGTACAACAAAGATTCCACGAACAAAGCATTCCCAATCGGAATAGCATGGTCACTGCGTTTTACAAGAAAATACTTTTCGTGTCTGAACAAGTTACTTTCTCCTAAGAATGTACCGGTGGGATAACGAACATCCGAATGATTTCGTCAAAAGGTTCGTGGTTCAAGCACTCGGACGCATCACGACCAAACGTAACCCGCAGTAACAACAATGGTGAATTATGCATCAATGGTATGGTTCCACTTACCGCGCCCGCTAGAAAACTTGCGTTTCCAAACGTTCTCCGAACTCCATGAAGGCGCCACGACTGCAACAAAGACAAAGATTCGTGGGAAAGAGCTAGGCAACTCGAACCAAGACATGCGAAACCCATGAGTAGACGCCTCATCAATAAACAATTTAATGCCGTCTCATCCTCCGTGAACATAGTAAATGAAAGGGGAAAAAGGAAAGCCCCAACTACGAGCCACCAGCCAAAACGTGAAGCGCCGGCACAACGGGAACCCCCGCCACGGAAGACCGTCACTAAAGCTCCCATGCAAAACATCATGAGACCGAAGGAAATACCCTTGATTTCCCGTTTTCCATCGAGGAGGTGATTGACCTCCAGAAGCCTGGGTTCAAGATGATGTCACTGTGATCCCACCTCCAGCACGTCCACCAATCGGGGACGAGATGGCAGAGCCCCATGCACGCCATTACCACAAAGTTCGTTCACCACCCGACTAGCGATTACAACGGACTAAAGCATATTTTCAAAGAAAGGATAGAAGCAGAGAACTCCAACTAGGAGACGAAAGAGTGCGTCGAGACCCCTCCAATAAGAAACTGCCCGGGTCCCTGCGGGGACTCGTGCACGAGACTGTACAATCCATGATGCAACATGTGTGTGAAATTCTCTATCTTTCCAAGGTACACGCCAAGATATTTTGTGACTCTCAATCGCGTCAGATCCAGCAAACGACTTTTCTTCCTTAAAACCACGCCAGTGGGAACAAGCTTCCCAAAAAAGCCGGAACCAAAAGGAGAATCGGGGACTGCCGGCCACGTCCCACGTTTAAGAGGTAATTAATTTGACGACATGCTCATCGACATGGCCTCCCTACCACAACATCATTACTTTCAAGACACTAAGAAGGCGGCAGGATTTACAAAACAAGACGCTACCTATTCCCCGTCCGTGATCAAGGACTTGAGAGGAGAAGCTTTTGAACGCGCATGGCTACATCAACTTAGAGATCGAGATGGGAGATGCTACAACACATAGCAAATTCCATATTGTCAAAGAACTAGATCACGACATGATATTGGGACGTTTATGGGTGCTCGACAACAAAGTCGAAATTGGATGTGCTCTCCGCCAACGTCCACGCCTTCGAAGGAAATTCCAACAAATCATCACACCGGGTTATCGCATCAACAAACTGCGAAGAAACTCGGACATCCGGGAGAAGACCGTTGGCGCTAGCTCATGGTTTTCAAATGCAAGTAAATCCGACCGAGCAACCTTTTGCGCAACGGTCTTTCCTTCCTATTCCGTCATGGGGACTCGGCGATTGATGCACGAAACGCTGTCAAGAAATGTGAATGGAGAGTGGACCATTTGAACACTTTGCAAGAAGCTTGGAAACTTCTATTGAAACCAACGAAGCCAAGACTCAAACGGTTGCGCGACATCCGAACCTGTTTTCAATCGGAGATCTTAGTGGCGGAAAGCTCATTTCAAGTTGGGAGGATGACAAGAAAAATGGCTATTCAAACCGATTCGCTTGATGAAGGAGAGGACTAATGATCAGTTGCGGATACCCTTTTGGGAGGATATTGCAAGCTCATCAATGCAGACACACTCAAGGCGTGATAATTCACTCACGATGGCTCAAGGGAATCAATCCCTAAAAAGTCAGTACTCCCATTTACTCCCCTTTTAGTATTTCCTTTAACAATTCCTCTTAGTAGTTGTACTTCCCCAAGATGAATACACCGTTTGTATTTCTCCCTGGGGATTCCCCTTCCCGTAAAAAAAAAGAAAAAAAGAAAAAAAAGAGGCATAAATACGTCTCTTTCCAAGCAAATTCTACAGATATCAGAAAAATACATCAGATAAACCCAGAAAACCACTGCAGAGTCATCATACCACAACCTCTTTCAAAAATATATATATATATATATGAAGCAAAATGTTTACTGATGAAGAAGAAGGAAAAGATGAGTTTACCAAAAAAAAAAAATCAGGGGAACTAAGCAGCTAACAGAAATAACAAAAGGGAGGAACTAGCCCTCGAAGGATAGAGCACAAGTCCCCTCGGGCAAAGCTATCTTCAAGCACTTCCCCCAGCAATCCTTCGGGCAACAAAGGTTCCATTCAACGGTTTTAGAAAGCAGCAACCTCAACATTCCATCCTAAGCACCCACAAAGCAGTTGTGCCAGCCAGCATGTCCTCCCGACGACCATTCTGGAAGAAACGCCACCATGACCCCTCCGGTATCACCAACATCACCTTTGGCATCAACTTCAAAGTCTATTTCGTTTCCATCATATGCTCCTTCAAATATTTTCTCATTGACATTTCGAAGAAAGTTCTTCGATCCATCCGCATCAAAATCAAGAATCATGGCGCTCTCCTCCACGCTCACTGAACCCAAGAGAGTCCGAGCATGTACACATTTCTTCGGGGGTAGATGGAAGGGAGGTCCTTAATAATTTCACTAGCTTTATGGAGCAAGGACTCGATCCCAACCAATGCCTCCTCAAGAGAAGAAGATCGATCTCCGCCAATTCTGAAGTATTTATGCCTCTTTTTTTTCTTTTTTTCTTTT
The DNA here is from genome assembly GCA_023531295.1 of Papaver armeniacum. Taxonomy (NCBI): domain Eukaryota; kingdom Viridiplantae; phylum Streptophyta; class Magnoliopsida; order Ranunculales; family Papaveraceae; genus Papaver; species Papaver armeniacum. Next base: position 21,835 of record JAJJWW010011082.1, read on the forward strand.
TTACTGGGAAGGGAATCCCAGGGAGAAATACAAACGGTGTATTCATCTTGGGAAGTACAATACTAAGAGGAATTGTTAAAGGAAATACTAAAAGGGGAGTAAATGGGAAGTACAAACTTTTTAGGGATTCCTTGAGCCATCGCGAGTGAATTATCACGCCTTCGAGTGTGTCTCCATGATGAGCTTGGCAAATATCCTCCCAAAAGGGTATCCGCAACGGTGACGCGCTCGTCCTCTCCTTCATGGGCAATCGGTTGAATAGCCATTTTTTGTCATCCTCCCAACTTGAAATGAGCTTTCCTTAACCACTACATCTCCCATCAAAAACAGTTCGTACGTCGCGCAACCGTCGAAGTCTTCGCTTCGCTGGTTTCAATAGAAGTTTCCAAGCTTCTTGCAAAGTGTTCCAATGGTCCGACTTTCCATTCACATTTCTTGACAGCTGTCGATTTAACGCGATTTTGCCAGTCCCCATGTGGAATGGGGGAAGGAAAGACCGTTCGTAAAAGGTTGCTTTGGCCGGGATTTACTTGCATTTGAAAACCATGAGCTAACAGCCAACGTCTTCTCAGATGTCCGGGGTTTCTTCAAGAGTTTGTTGATGCGATAACCGGTGGGATGATTTGTTGGAATTTCCTTCGGGCGTGGACAATGCGGGGAGCACATCCAATTTCGCTTTGTTGTCGAGCACCCATAAACGTCCCAATATCATGTCGTGATCTAGTTCTTTGACAATATGGAATTTGCTATGTGTTATAGCATCTCCCATCTCGATCTCTAAGTTGATGTAGCCATGCGCGTTCAAAGCTTCTCCTCTCAAGTCCTTGATCACCCAGTTGGGGAATAGGTAGCGTCTTGTTTTGTAAATCCTCTTGCCTTTAGTGTCTTGAAAGTAATGATGTTGTGGTAGGAGGCCATGTCGATGAGCATGTCGTCAAATTCGTTACCTCTTAAACGGACGGGCCGGCAGGTCCCGTTCTCCTTTTTGGTTACTTTGCTTGGGAAGCTTGGGCCCCCGGGGCGTGGTTTCCGAGGGAAGAAAAGTCGTTTATTTGATCAACGCGATTGAGAGCTGCGAAAATATCTTGGCGCTGCACCTTGGAAAGATAGAGAATTTCACACATGTTGCCGTCATGGATTGTACTGGGCCTCATTGCACTACCCCCGGAAGGACCCACGATTTCTTATTGGGAGTGGGGTATCTCGATGCACTCTTTCGTCTCTAGTTGGAGTTCTCCGCTTCTATCCTTTCTTTGAAAATATGCTTTAGTCCTGCTGTAATCGCTAGTCCGGTGGGTGAACGAACGTGGTAATGGCGCATTTGGGGTTCGCCATCTCACCCCCGCCAGGCGGACGTCCTGGGAGGTGGGGTCTGATGACATCATCTTGAACCCGAGGCTTCTAGGAGGTCAATCACCTCCTCGATGGGAAACGGGGAAATCAAGGGTATTTCCTTCGGTCTCATGATGCTGCATGGGAGTTTTAGTGACTCGTCTTCCATGGCGGGGTTCCCAGACAGCCAGAAGCGCTTCACGTTTTGGCCGGTGGCTCGTAGTTGGGGCTTCCTCTTTCCCCTTTCATTTACCATGTTCACGGAGGATGAGACGGCATTAAATTGTTTATTGATGAGGCGTCTACTCCCGCGGGTTTGCGGCGTCTTCTGGCCCGAGTTGGCCTAGCTCTTTCCAATGTCTTGTCGGTGCTGTTACGTCGCATCGTCCTGGCGCCTTCATGGAGTTCGAGAACGTTTGATACGCAAGTTTTCAGCAGGTATGCGGTAAATTGGAACCATACCATCGATGCATGCGTTCACCAGTTGTTGTTCGGTCACGTTTGGGTCAAGTGCTTCTCGAACCTTTTTGACGAAATCATCGGATGTTCGTTATCCCACCGGCACATTCTTCCGAGGTCCGAGAAAGTAACTTGTTGAACACTAAGAAGTATTTCTTTGTAAAACGCAGGTGACCATGCTATTCCGGTTGGGAATGTTTCGTTCGGTGGAATCCGTTGTACCATGTGTACGCCCTTCAAAAGTAAGTGATTTTGAGAATTTCCCTTAAACGAAGAACGTGATTATATTCATGTTCACCTAGGTATTCCAGGAAACGGGAGACATGCTCATGTGCATTCACGGTACCATCGATGGGGTAAATTAAGGAGAAGAGTACCCCCTTGGGAGAGGGATTCTCCGATTTTGATGGGTAGGGGGTTGGTGATGATGCACGTCCAATTCATCATTCTTGATTCATTTGTGGAGAAGTTGCTCCAAATCCTCTCTCGGACGGGTTAAACGGTTGATTTTTCCGACGTGGATTCTAGCGCGAGTTTCCTCATCCGTGAGGCGTGTTCCGCCGAGGTGTCCGGGCGGGGTTGTTAGAGACGTTCCTAAATGGCTCCGGAGGGGCGACTCACGTGGTAGTCGTTTTGGCTGTGGTCTTGAGAAAGATGAGTACCTCTCCTTCGCGTTGAAACCATATCCGCCTGGCTCTCGCGAGCATCTCTTGTCGTTCCATCGTCAGCGACGGTAACGTAAGGACGACTTCCTCCTGGTCCCTCCGGTTTCTCGTCCCGTCGGCGGGGTAGTTGGGACCTTGGTCGGGTCGGAGGCGCCATGCTAGACGAAGCATTTGGGGTCGAGGCAGGCTCTAGCCCCGTGATCGTGGCGCGACACCCGAAGAAATATTTTCGATTCGCTGTGATTGTAGGTTGTGCAGACACTAGAGGAGGTCGCGGCTCCGCCCCGGTGATTGGCGGTGTTATACCCTGAGGGAGCATTCGACGTTTGTTGTCACCGGTGATGCAACAACGTTATCTGGGGAGAGACGCCTAACATCGTGATGCGTTTCTTGCCGGTGTTCTCGCACCGCTCGGACCTCGAGTTCCACCATGTTGGGATTTGACGTTCGGGAAACGAAATCGTGGAGTCGGAGTTGGTATTGTAATCGATAGATCAATCCTCCCCATTGTGGTGCCAATTATTTATGGGTGAAAATCGATTTCTGATTTGGTAAATTCGGTAGGTGAGTGAGAAACCTGGGTTTCAAACCTAAACAAATGTGCATGCACGTGAGAACTTTATAGATTCGAGAGATCAACTGCAGCAAGTCCGCCTAAACCAAAAAATGGCCGTCCCGGACTTGCTTCTACTACAAAGTGGATGAGAAGGGTTGATTGGGGAGGGCAAAGAAAGGTGCTTGAGGCCAATAATTTTGGGGAGAGAAATCGACTTGTATCGAAAGTGAGTTTAGGAAGCTTGCAAAGAGATGAAAGCTTTTGGAGAGCTTGCAAAGTTGCCTTTTCCCGAGAGTGTTGTATTTTTTCCCGACCGAGACTTGTTGTCTGGTGGAAATAGTAAGACCTATTTATACAAGTAGAGATTGAAACGTACCCTGGCCTCATGAAGGAAGAGAGTAAAGGGTGAAATAATGGGAGGAGGTGGTAACCGCATGGTGTTAATGGGTGAAAACGTTTTCACCATTATTTCCTCTTTATTTGACCGCTTTATTCCTATTCACGCTTTCTTAATGTGAGCGTAGTGTACGCTGCATCAGACCGCCAAACCAAGACCGAAAGCATCCCCGCTTGTGTTGATGTCTCGAGTGTTGGTTGCATCTTGAGTGCAAGTGGTGCCGCTAGGGGCGCATGTGGCATGTGCCAATGGCATGTGCGGAATGCCTTGTTACTAGTTGCACCTCGAGCGCAAGTGGCAATGCCGCAGTCGCCAGTGGAGCCAGGTGGCATGTGCCAATGGCATGTGTGGAATGCCTTGGTGGTAGGTTGTACGTTGAGTGTAAGTGACTAGCGTGTATTAGGCCACAACTAGGTAACGAAGCACAACAGCGTGTTGGCATGTGCCAATGGCATGCGTGGGCTGGCTGTGGTCACTACCACTGGGAAAAGTTACCAAAATGACGCATGTTGGCATGTGCTAATGGCATGCTTGGCCATTAGGCTACGCTCAGATAGGGAACAATGAAAGGGTGTAAATATATGTGCCAATGACATGCTTGGCCATTA
>JAJJWW010011083.1:0-64181 GCA_023531295.1 Papaver armeniacum
TTAGCATAATGTTGTCAATATATTTTACATTTGTCTCCATTAATTTTGATGTAAGTTACTACTACTTAATAGGGTAGATACTCACTGTTTGGATTCTTTCAGTGTATATTTTTTTTGTCGGTTCAAAAATTGATATGTCGTTACATGTTTTTCTTTTCCTTGTTTGGTATTGTTAACATTTTCTCAATAGTAATAATAAGATTATTGATTTTTTCATTGTGTTGGTGTAGTGTATGCATCTATATTATTACTCCAAAGTGATGTTTTTTTTTTTTACTATTCTGTTTGAGTATGATTGAAAAAAAAAACTTGTCGTGACTGTTATCATTTTCTCAAAAAATTTCCCATATCATTCTGCAACATATGCTTGGTATGGTTACACATTTTCTTATCATGAGTTAGGATTTTCTTTTTCTTTTCTTGAATATGATATCGGCTCCGGCCAAAATGATGTTGATTATGATCTTTTCCTTGAGCATTGGTATTGCCTTTTTGATGTGGCAATCATTTCCTTGTGGAAAAAGAATATGTCTCATATAAAACCTTCTGCCGATGACAATGTGCCATCTAAAAGGTGAAGTCATGATGTCCTCAATTTACCTTGAAAAAAAAGTGATATGAGTCAGATTTTGTTTTTTCCTCTCCCATTTTTCTACTTCATTAATAATACTAACGAACCAGTATATATTAAAGTATGCAAACAAGACATCCACTATCTTTAGTAAGCTATTCAACCTAAAGTAAGCGGTTGACATCCAGAGTAGGATTGTCTTGACAAATTGAGATGAAGAAATTTCTCAAATTAAGCTAATTGTAGAAAAATTGAAAACAATTAGAAACCTGAAGTAATGAGGGCTAGGCGTACTGACTTATGTGAAGCATGTGCAAAGGGACATATATATTAGGGAATATTATCTATATACCCCTACTATGAGACCCCTTGCAAAAATACCCTTATGAACTTTACAAATACCCCTAAGCCTAATACATTACTAAAATACCCTCTTTTGTATAGTATATATACAAAACCACCACCAACACTATTCAAAAAAAATAAAAAAATAAAAAAAATCTCTAATCCCACAACACTATCCACCGCCAACCACCACCACCGTCCACCGCCTCCCACCACCACCGACGACCACCACCACCAACCACCACCACCGACGACCACCACCACGACCACCACCACCGACCACCACCACCGACGACCACCACCAACCACCACCACCAACCACCACCACCGCCAACCACCACCACTGTCCACCGCCTCCCACCACCACCGCCAACCACCACCACTGTCCACCACCACCGCCAACCACCTGCAGCCGCTAACGAACACCACCATTGCCCACTACCACCGCCGCGCCAACAACCGACACCCACCACCGTAGCCAACCATCACCGTCAAGTCAACCACCATCGCGCCGCCAACCACCACCACCATGTGGAGTCAACTTCTTGAAGTTGTGTCCATATAGGAGGCAACTAGCTCAAGTTGTCTTCAACAAGTGAAAGCAACTAGCCTAAGTTGTCTCCATATATGGAGGCAACTTGCACAAGTTGTCTCTAAAAAAAATAAAAATTATACACAAATAAGTGAACCTAGTGTGAATCGAACACACATCTTCTGACATATAGTCGGTTGTGCTACCATTGCACCTGGGTTCGCCACCCCATCGTTGTTCAACCAACAATTCAAACAACCACCATACAACACCACACCATCCATCTCATGCTACTGCAACTCTACCCATAATTGACTTCATGACCACAACGGTTTATGCACACTTGCAACATGAGCCAATAACTGCAGTTACTTCCATGCCCCTACTCAAACACCATCAACCCAACACACAAGCAAGAATAACTTCAATGCCTGGATTCATATTGAGTTCCTTCTCAACTCCTAAGCATTCATCTACTCTCTTGACTTTAAAGCATGAGCACCAACAGGACAACCATCGTCAGCAACTCAACACAACCATGTGTTACCATTGCACCACAAATTCGTCAAAAATACTCTAAGATATATATATAAGATAATTTCAGATGAATAAATGGACCCAAAAACATAACCCGGTTTCTCCGACCTGGAATCAACTAGCTCAAGTTGCCTCCAATCTGGAATCAACTAGCTCAAGTTGCCTCCAAAAGTGAAAGCAACTTGGTCAAGTTGTCTTCAAAGTTGGAAGCAACTAGCACAAGTTGTCTCCAAATATTAGAAGCAACTTGGTCAAGTTGTCTTGATAGGTGAAAGTAACTAGCCCAAAGTTGTCTTCAAACCATATCTGATTCTCTGTGAGTCTCAATCTCACAACCGTAGCAGCAACATCTCATTCCTTCATTTGTTTTGTTATCCCAAAATCACCAGAACACCACCAACTCGAACTCAAAAACCAAACTAATCAACACCCATTTGACCACCAAACACCGCCAGCAACTTCCATCTCATAACTGAGACCTATACATCCACCACACAAATCCATTTAACCTTATTTGAATATCTTTTGAGAACCCATTCTGCACTTGATTTTTGTCTTGAAACTCCACCTCATGATTAATCCGACCTTTGTAATGTAAAAATCACCAATACACAATCGTTTCGTATCGATCCATGAAGAATCCATCTCCATTTGATAAATCATTATTGCAACAAAGATCGAAAAATTTTAAATTGAAACATCAAACTCTAAATTCTTCAATCGAAAAATTAGTTTCTGATTTGATTTTTAATTTCAAATCTCTAAATCATACCTTAGTTTTCATTTTTATCCGGAAAAGGAAGTTGTTGTTGTTGAAACGATGGAGGTCGTCATTGTAACGGTGGTGGTGGTGTTGATTTCTCAGCAAGATTGTTTTATCGTCGATTCCTCACCAGATCTAAGTTTTGAAATCTATTTTCTCGTTGATTTGCAGATTAGTTTTGTATCTAAATCAAAATCGATTAATTAAGAGTTGGGTGTGGTGCTATAGGTGGTGGTTTAGGTAGCGACTTAAGCTGATAATGGCGGGGATGAAGATGGTGGTGGCGGAGGCGAAGATGGTCTTTGGTGGGTTTTTGTAGTGGCGACGGAGATGGAGATGGAGAGAGTTTCATTATTTTTTCTCGAGTGAGAATAAGAAGAATATGAAGTAGCGAGGGATGAAGATGGTGGTGGCGGAGGCGAAGATGGTGCTGGTGGCTGTAGTGGCGACGGAGATGGAGATGGAGAGAGTTTCATTATTCTTCTTCGAGTGAGAATAAGAAGAAGATGGAGTATATGAAGTCAAGGTTAAAGGGATTAGGTGAATTATTTTTTTATCCATAATTTCAATTATGCCATTAGGGGTATTTGTAAAGACCCATAAGGGTGTTTGTACATGACCCATGGATAGTAGGGGCATAAATAACATTCCCACTATATATTATGGGACAAGGATGTATTTTTGTCTCCAGTAGTAATGACACCAGAGTACAGGTATCAATCGAATATGGGATATGCTAAGATATAATTATAGCTCACATCAAAATAAAATGAGTTGGGAATGACTCTTATTACTGGTATTGGTAAAATCAATGTAATGCAAGTACCATAGTAGCAATAGATTTCCATTGGAAGATCATACTTTAGACGTCAACCTTAATGTCAACAAGAACTTTGCCTGGCCAATTGACTATCTTATTCGGTTGACCTAGATCCAATGTTCCACTTATGGAATGCAAGACGAGACATAAATTCTCTAAAGCACTTGAGATATATTGGGTGAAACTTGATATATATCACTCTAAAGTACTTGAGTTGAATCCCACCTTTGTTACGTAACAAGGCCGCACCACTTATTAATACTCTCAAGACCCAAATGTCTAACTGATAGTTGCTTTTCATCTACTAATTTAAGGAACATACACTAGTTGTTGAACTAATTCCTTATAATGTAACTACGATGATAGGATTATCGAGCGAAGCGCTGCTTATAAATTTGTTGCCAAGATGGAACAAAGGCTAAATGTCACGTAAGCTCTATATGTACTAAAGGCTAGTAACACCTTGTTAAATTTTCAAAGAAACCCATGCAAATGGATATCATGTGTGAACTCACAGTGATGAGAATATAATTTAATCGACTGCATATTTTATAGTCTCTAATGTATTTGGAAGGAAACATACTTTAGAGAGACTAATGAGTTAATTTAGTGAAACGTAAATCACTATATTATTAATTTGGATTATTGAATCCATATTGACTCCGACGATGAAATGTTGGAAATTGACTCATACAGACTTTGACATAACCATAAAGGCACTTTGGTTGTGACATGATGTTTCGTTTTGAAAGGACTCATACGTACATCGCTGTGTTTGAGTGGACGAGACAACGAGAAAAATATTGACAAAATGCGAAGTAACGACATATCTCTCAATAAGTGTTTTCTAAAGTACCAGATGCACAACCCCCTCCTCCCTCCCATTATTCTTTTAAGTAAGAGAGCATATCACTCAGTTTACAAAGTCTTCAGTAAAACAGGTTCGAGACCATCCTAAGATGCAAATGGTAAACAATCCATATTACAAAGATAGCAAGGTGAAATTTAGAAAAATATTCATACAGAATGCGGACCATTAAAGTGACTTATGGCTCTGGTGGATGTAGGCCTTAGTGATGAACCACGTAAATGATTGTCTAAGTTATATTTCAGCATTTACATTCCGCACTTTACATTCATCATTTACGTTCCGCACTTTATATTCGGTACTTTACATGATAAACTTCACACTTATGCTTCGATATCTATTTATTCTATTGCAAGAGCATTGTCAGTGATAATATACTACTAGACAAGGACGAGCACGAAGGCTCTGAGTCGACGAATCGATATAATCATCCCCTTTACGCATACATCGCATAATTTATAGTATTGAGTGTATGCGAACATTGTTTGTGAACACGTGGATGCCATCGAGATTTACGTGTTCACATCAGCTGTGAACGGAAAATTAAGTCATACTAATTAAATCGGAATATCGGATGTAGTAAAATTATGAATGTGCTGGCATTAGTGAAGTTAAATCAGGTCATAGTAATTTTGACAAAGTAAAGGAGAAAAAAAGTTGTGCGAGTAAGAGAGAAAAAAAGTAAAAACAGTAACTCACACCTGTGCACCTAGTTATTTGACTACACCTGCAATTAACGCGTGTCAAAGCCAAAGTTAGTGATCGTAATTTTGTTTTCAATTACCAAACACTAGTTTTTCACCCGTGCTACGCAAGGGTATGTTTCTCACTTGCAGAATATTAAGTCATGTTTAAATATATATATTTTAAACTTTACTAAGATGCCTTTCGTTTCTAAGATTAGGGTTTACATATCTTGGACGTCAAGTCTTCTATCTGTATAATAGAGACTTAAACATTGTATTCTATGCACACATTCATAAAAAAATTCTCTTTACTTTTTCTCCTTATTTTATGTCTCATTCTCTTTGACAACAAAATACTATTATTAAAAACTAATAAATCATTCAAGAAGTTTGTTTTCATTCAAGATGTTTTTTTTTTTTTCTTCTTCTTCTTATCTTATCTTATATACGCAAATTCATAAAGATCAAAAATACATTAAACTTCTACACTCAAATATGGGGGATTGTAGTCAGCACTAAGATATGGCGTTAGCCAAACTTGCGGTGAAGACCATGCCATACAATTTTTGTTATTTTTTTCCCATTGGGCTTAAGGGTGCACAAGAACCGAGCCGGACCGACGGACCGTCCCGGGACCGGTGTAACCGTACCTGATTTTGGACCGAACCGAGGAAGGGGGTACAGGTACCGGTCCAAAATCTAGAAACCGGGGCTAAGCAGGTACAGGTACACGGTCCTGCCCTAGTCCCGTGCCGTCCCGGACCGAAAGTACCGAATAATTCTAACCATAGGATTTAGGGGTAGTAGATTACTGATAGCCGTTAGATCTAGGGATGGTATATATAGATAATTTTGGCTAGGGTTTCTTATTTGTTTTTTTTTCTTTTCCGTCTTCTCTCTAAGAAAGAGAAGAAGAACAGGAACTCCATTAGAGTTACAGCCAGCCTTACATGGAGGATTTCTTCTCTTCTCCATACTTCAACTCCACGAACTCCATATTTCACTCTCGATCAAGAAGAAGAAGAAAAAGAAAAAATCAGTGATTAAATCGTTTCCTTCGTAAGTTTTTTTTCCTTTTTTCTTCTTCAATTTTAATCAAGTTGTATTCATTATTCTGTTTAAATCGTCTGATTTGGACTACTGGGTTACTTGATTTTTGTTAATTTGAGCTTTATTTTGATTTTTGAAGGGAAAAGATTCAAGGAACAATAAATCCAACTCAGAAATTGTTAACCAAGGGTAAGTAAGTTCATCAAAATCTTTGCTTTTAGTGAAATCTGGGATTGGATTAATTGGGATTTGGGATTGTTATGAATTCTTATGGGGTTTACTTATTTTGAGTTCTGGTCCTTCTGGAGTAATGGGGTTCTGTCAATTTCTTGAATTGTGCTGAAATTTTAGTAGATTGTTAGTGATTGAATCATGTATAATTGTAGTGTTCTTTCGATTTTTCCGTATTGGGGGCATCTAATTGTGCTGAAATTTACTAGATTATGTGATTGAATCTTTCACAATTGAAGTGTTCTTTAGATTTTTTTCCTATTGGGCATCTAATTGTGTTGAAGGTTACTAGTATGTGTGATTGAATCATGTAGAATTGCACAGTGTTCTTCGATTCTTTTGATTGTGTGGGCATATAATTGTACAAAGATTCTTGAGTGACCTTTGGACTCAAGCATCAAGAACCCTTAGTATATGTGTTTGGCAGTCAAATGAAATGTACACCTCATAATACACTCAAATCTTCTTTATCTTCTTACATTAATAAACTATCTTGAATTGCCACTGATAAATCATGGATTAGTATAGGTTGGAAATTTGTCTATTAGCACACCTTATGAAGTTTACGAAGCTTGTAATATGTTACTGTGGAGTATCTCAGTTACTCTCTTCATGTATTTTTTGTGACATTTTTTGTTTTCTCGTCAGCGTCTCTTGTCCTGTTCATTAAACTCAGCTTTATTTCTAGTTTGTGTGTATGCTAACTCTCTGTTGATGGTATTGTAGGTTAACAAATGCAATAATGTTGCTACATCCAACATCGGTAACGGTTCTCCTTCATGTTTAGCAGCATCGCAAGTACCACAGCAAAATGTTCATAATCAAAATGTTTTAGCAGATGACTGCACAATTTCATTAACTGGGAAGGAACGTCCCAGGCAAATGATTTCATTAGTCTGTTGTTCTTCTTTAAATGTATGTGTTTTTGTCAAGTTAGCGTCCAAAATGTGTATGTTAAGAAAAAAACTCAAATCTTACTATGGTTTGTTGCTCCAAAAGATTTATGCAGAGATTATACGATCCCATACGACTTCTTCTGTAGCTTAGTAAAAAAGGTCCTTATTAACAGGATTTTTTTGCGGAACCGAGTATAGTACGGAACCATACACAGTACCGTGCGGTACTGCATCTGATCATTGGAACCGAGGCAAGTGCAGGAGTGTGTACGGTCCAAAAGTTTGGAACCGAGTCTAGGGATGTATAGGTACTCGGTCTTGGCAAGAACCGAGCCGAACCGTACCGTGTGCACCCTTAATTGGGCTACATTGTAGGCAACCGTATTACAGGTGCGGTTAACATATGCAAATTTTATTCTCCTAAATTTGGTGATTAGATATGCAATTTCCACAAAAGTCTCTTCTGTTTATCTTCTGAATTACTTCTTCCGCATCGCTTTCGATTACAATCTTTCATTCAAGAAGTTAATGATCCTGAAAACTAATAAAAATGCAACTGAGAAAGATTATTAAAATAGTATAAGTTTGAGGTTAACATCATCAAGGACTACAACATTTATTGGTGCCATAATTGATCGGCCAAAAGTTATGTCCTAAATCCATTTCCAAATTTCGACAATCTTATTATTATTATTTATAAGGTCATGCTTTTTTTCTTCTATGTATTCTTGTTTTCTTGATCTTAACTAATTATTATGTGGTTTTACTTCGTGAAAAAAAGCATTATCGAGATCATGATATTAATACAATATATCTTACAAAAATAAAATCTTTATCAAAATTAATTCATGTGATTTTGTTAATGTTTTATTTAGGGTCCTGTTAACTTGTATACCCGTATACAAGTTAACAGGGGTATAATGGTCTACTAATTACATAGGAAAGCGAAATCAGTTAGCAAATAATAAGACCGACAACAATAACTTAATTTTCTCCGTAATCGAGATTGGGTTCCGCTAATACCCTTAAACTATTTTAATGGAAAACATCTTTCTTTTTGGCTTTCTGCCTTTCCTTTCTAACTTCTTCTTCTCCGTTTTTGTTATACTGTAAATCCTTAATCATATCTTTTCAGAATAATTTAAATATTTTGACAAACCTTCCCTTCTACCATTGATAGATCTTGAGAGAAGCTCAAAAACCCAACAGATACACAATTATTAATTTTTCCCTATTTTCAATTACTTTGAAAATGATTAAATTTGTACGCAATCTTAAAACATTAGAGTAGCAACAAATCATTCATTGCCCAAATTAAGAAAAAACATATTTTTATGTGTATGTTCTATTTTTCATAGATAAAGAGGTGCTCTGTTTTTTTACCCAAATACTAAATGACATGGGTTTAAGATTTAGGTTGAGATTTGGATTATCAGGACATGGGTGTTGAGAGACCCTCGTATCATCTATGTATTTTTTTTTTCCGATCGGCTCCTCATATGATTTATGGTAAACTAAAATTTGTACACCATGATTCATAAAAAAGATTGAATCTTAATTTATCTCAAGGTTAAAGAGAGTGAGAGACAGAGATTGGGATCTATGCACATAAAGCTTAATTCATATTGCTTCTAGAAGATGATTTATTAACTTTTTTTAAGGTTATATATGATTTCTAAACAAAGTTAATTTGGATGACTATAATCCTGAAATTAGTTAAACATGTTATTAATTGGATTTGGATTAAGGTAAAGGTGTTGGTCTGATTTGGTTATGAAAAACTGATTTAAGTTAGTTTTAAGATTCAAATGGTATTCCGATTAGTCTTCGTAAACAAACAAAGGAGGAAGAAGAGGGAAGATTAAATCATGGACGTGTAGATCTTAAGTAGGGTCCACCAACATAATTGTCTTAGAAAAGAGTATAAACTTTAAAGGGTATCAATGGAATTAACCATTTCTAGAAAGAATAAAATCAGATGTTCAAGAAATTTCAAATACCAAGACACAGTACACCACCCAAAACAAACAAATATTATTTTATTTTTTCTTAATGTGTATCCTGGGATACAAGTTAACAAAAGCCTTTTATTAAAGTCAAAATGGATGTTGAGTAATGAATTTCTTTAGTAAATGACCTTCTTTTGGTTAGCATTCGCTCAATCGACTACATTAACCTAAAATACATTTTCACTTGGGAATCACCAAAATTAAAATAAATTAAAAATAACATATATAAATCTCTAATTATAAATGTAGCATATACGAAAATTTGCGAATTATATCATCATGTGTAAGTTCTGTTGGAATATTTTCAACTGCGCTATCCAAAGGGGGTACGTAACTGTTTCGACTGTTACAAACATATCCAGAACCTTCAAATCCAACAGACGCCATTGATGTCTGATGATGAAGAGACTCATCGTTTCGTGAAGAGAAACCTGTTGATGAAAAGATGTCAAAGCCTCTATAAATAGCATCTCCCAAAACTCGTTCAAAATATAATCGAAAAAAACATTTTCTGTTTTCTCTCTTTTCTAAAGCATCATCAGAAATTTTGTTTACATGTGTTCTTGATTAGATCAAGGGGTACAAACCTTGAATTCAATTTCCGTTGTAGGGCTTTCATTGTATCCTGAAGGCATTATTTCACATACCTGTTGTAATGGCCAATTTATTGGGAGGGTAGAAATAATTGTCTAAAAGAAATCTTATGAGCCTTGAAAGTTTGGAGTACAACAATCTCTTCCTGTGTTATTTCATCTTCTCTGCCACTGCCACTGTAATATAGTGGTAAAATCACTGGGTGATGATACCAGTGATCTGAGTTCAAAACTCGCTAGCACCAAATTCTTTACCGATAAAAAAAAAAATATAACATATACGTAAATTTGCGAATTATATCATCATGTGTAAGTTAAACTCGTGAATATATTTCGTTCATGTTAATTATTTACATAATCATCATATGTTTAGTCATATGTTTTATTTCGGCGCAATAAAAATCAAAATTGAACCCCAAAATTATCTAAAAGTAGGATATTGGATATCCGTTGACATCCCTAAAGGAAAATGCTAACCTAAAGGAAAATACTTTTTTGTCCTATATGCATATCGGTACTCTCCGAACAAAAACGGTACCATACGTTAGCGGTAAGTATTTTATAGAAGCCTCTTGCGTCAATCAGTAAGGACTGTCGTAGCACTTGGGTCAATAATATTGATCTTTTACCTATACTTAAAAAATCGATAAGATATTCAATCTTGAAAATAAAATAACAGCTGCAATCACCAAAATAACCAAAGAAAAGACGAATCCAAATGATTCTTAAAATTGTTTACAAACATTAAGTTGTCACATAAAAATAATGCGAACATATGACAACAGCGATGTGAAATTTTATCTTGCATCTGTATAATGCGAACATATGACAGGAAAATAAAAATGAGTAACAAAATTTAATTAGAATCGTACTGCCTAGATTTTAAAACCATATATATGGTGATACTTGACATAGTGTGCACAAGTTGGACAACCATCTAGTTCATACCTTTTCATGCAACAAAGTCTATGAACATTTACATAAGTAATCTATATATTCCTTCCCATGCGTGTTAAAAACCAAGGCAGTCGTTTCTTGACTTATTTTTCTTCAGCAACACGTTGGCAGTTTCCTCCATATACTACTTTATTACCTCTGATTTACATCAACAGTCACTGAAACCAAAAATTATTGCTCACGAAGATTAATAGATGATAACATCCAAGTAGAGGAACTATAACATACAGATCCTAATTCACTCGACAATTTTTTTAACACCTGCCAAGGCTATCTTTTTACTACCTAGTTAGATTCCTAAAACATGGAAATTGATACAGTTAAGTAGCAACATTGACAAGCTTATATGCAAAGCCGAAGAATAATCTTGGACTGATAGCAAGCAAATATATTGCAGAAGCACTATTCAAATTTATTAATTTTTGTAACAGTAGAGAATGATAGAGTGACACTCTTAGACCTAGAGGTGTAAAACGTGCCGGCAAGATGGCCCGTCGCTCCTCACGAAGTCACGTGCTTAGCGTCTTTGCGTGCTAGGTCAATGGGCTGTTCCCGAGATTCGACGTGTTGTCTTTGTCTTTGTCTTTGTGCTAAATGGCGTGCCGTGCTGTCTTGTGCCGAGAAAAATAAAAACGTGTTGTCCGTCTTTGTCTTTGGCTGGGCCGTGTGCTAACACGGGCGCGTCTTTGTCTTGGGCCGTGTGCCTATTTTGTCCGCACAAAGACAAAGACATTAAACAAACGTCATGTGCCGTGCTGTGCTTTCGAATTTTAACGTGATGTCTTTGTGCCATAAACGTCTGGCCCGTCCCAATTTACACCTCTACTTAGACCGTTAAATGGAATATGCACAAAATGTGTCTTACACGGATATTCGTAGCTGAGGGTTAGTTGGACTGTCTAATCACACTCGTCAGCGATGACCGCCAGCAAAAGAAATTTGAGAAGGAAACAGTTAATAATCATCGGTTCATCATAGGCTAGATTATTCTTTTAAGTGTACGATCACATGACCATTAGCGACACTTCTCTAGAATTTTTCCTTCCTATGATCTAAAGTTACAAACCTTCCTTTTGTCCTATTTTGTTTCAAAAATTTGAGATACAATTAGCACGACCAACAAATATAATACCCACATTTAAATTAGTGTTAGTTGGTCTTGTATAGTTGGGAGCATATTTTATTTGTCGAGTCATAGCAGACTGGGCCAAATATTTAGTTGGTCGTGTCATATTATAGTGTGTTAGTTAGTCGGGTCATAATAACATGCTTAATTAGTTGGATCATGATAGCCGAAAAATGCATCTACACATTGGTCCTATAATGATTAGGTAATCGTGTCATAGTAGCTCCGGCCGGAGCATTAAAGAGTTTTGCTGGTCCGCTCGGGCTGTCTATTAAAAATTAATATTTGGCATTAATGTTAGCCATTGTTAATTAAAAATAAGTTAGATTGCATCTTCACTGTAACAGGTATTTATAATATGAAATGGTAGTTACCTTTAAACTATTTTCTCAATCAACTTAACGTTTCGGCAGGGTGGGAATAACAATATAATTGCGCAACCTGCAAAATGACATTGAGCTATCGTTTAAAGTAGTAGTGGATAACTGTAAAGTAGCAAGTAGTGAAGTAGGTAATTCAACTGCAAAAATAAAATAAAAATTACTTGTTGATTAGCACGTTCATAAACGACATTTTTCCAGTCAAGATCACCTAGTTCGATATTTAGCTTCCATCAACCATGGTTGCGAGGCACAACCACAGCATGGTTCTCTGAGATATTCAGTTCACATGTGTCCAGCTTGCACAACCACATCATGGTTCTCTGAGATGAGCATTCAGTTCACAGTTCACATGTGCCCAGCTTGTCCAAAAGATTTTTCCTACAAATAAAAATGTGGACTGGTCATCTAATGATATAAGAAACTTAATCACCGGCAAATCCAACATTAACCGTGTTTAGGAACTCGTGTCCAGTAGCATAATTCTAATATAGCTAAATTATGTTAGGTTATAAAATTGAACGTCATCCTCCAACAGTTGGTTTAATAACACTAATATGAATAGATGTCAATAGTACACTTAACTAATGCATCAATTAAGAAAACCATATTGCTTGCTGCCAGTACTTCTAGAGTAATCGAACTCTTTTTCCTATATATGGATATGGATGCGTAAAAAAATGGGTCCTCATTGAGATTCCCAAATTTGGAAGATATTTTATTTATTTCGGGCGACGTAGTAATGACTAAGGGATATTCGGGATGTGAAATCCTATTACATCATTATATAGGTTACCGTTAGCCGTGGAAGTAATCCCAGCATGTTTTGATAGTCGGGTCAAATTAGGCACCTAGTGCCCGACGGTGGATTGAAATTCTAGAGGCAAAGGTGGTCCCTATTTTAATATACACTAAGTACTACTACTAAAGAGGGAAGCAACTCATACCAATAGTGAAGAAGGCATGATAGAGACCAAATCATTAATAGGTCCAGTTTTCTGTGTAGAAATAGTGAGTCTAGACTCACCGAAAATTTCACTTCGAATTTCACCGAGAGGAGATCGCACGGCTGGTGTGATGCGTGCTTAGCATCTAGATTAGTATGGGCAGATGTGGGCTCAATGTTCTGTCTCACTCGGTGATACAGAGACCAAATCATTAATAGGTCCAGTTTTCTGTGTAGAAATAGTGAGTCTAGACTCACCGAAAATTTCACTTCGAATTTCACCGAGAGGGGATCGCACGGCTGGTGTGATGCGTGCTTAGCATCTAGATTAGTATGGGCAGATGTGGGCTCAATGTTCTGTCTCACTCGGTGATCACTTCGGTGAAAAACCGAAATCAATCTAGAGTTTCCGGTGTAGAAATGTACTTTGGGATGCTTTTTATCTGATGGCCGGGAAGAAAAGAAGAAGATAACTTTGGATTATGCATACATATGTACGTCGTAGTACTTCTTTTCTCTTTGCTGTGGACTGGCTAAAAATATCAGATATATAAAAATATTCTCTTTCAAGAATTTCTTTTGCTCAAAGCATTTTTTTTTTTTTTTGGTATCAGTGGTGACACAGAGATTGGGGAGTGGGCACCTGTTGGATTAAATCAATACTTAGAGATCTGAAACATCTTTCTTAAAATTAAAGATCAGGACCATCAATTTTTAGAGTGTAAGTCGGTGAATTCATAAAATTAACTGAGATATATCTTTTTGCATTTATACTGAGATATTTTATTGATTTTTATAAATAAATAAAATATTTTATTGATTTTTATAATAAGATAAAATCTATAAAATAAGATATATATTTTTGCATTTATACTGAGATATTTTATTGATCTTTAAAAATGAATAAGATATTTTATTTAAGTAAATCATACACAAAAGGAAAGGAAATCAGTTTTATCATTATATAAATGAATGTGATCATCCATCAGTCATATTGCATTCGTATGGTTTATTGGTTTAGAAAATGTTGAAAATTACCCCATTAGCATGTTGCATTCTCGTATTGGTAATATTTGTTAATGAAGGATTAGTTAAAGGAAGAACGGTAAACAACGCAATAATCAAAACTATTAAGGTGAAGTAATATGTTTTATTTACATATGTTTGATATCAAGATTCTTGATGTATTCATACGTACTTATCTTTTTGATTTTACTCTTTGATTTTTATTTTCCAGGTTGATAAAATAGAGATCATCGATTGTTATGATATATACAGACAACCTAGTCTTAACCATCCTTTGCTTTATAATCATACAATACAGGTTTAGTACATATTTTTACATACTTTTTTTTATAGTATATGTATATCGACTCTTAAGAAGTTACTTAATTTTTGTTGTTATGAAACAGATGAGACCAAGTTCTTACCCAAAAGGAATGAAATCAAGTGATTTAGGAACGTTTCAACTTGCACAAACATGGCATAAGTATGGATCATGTCCAGAAGGAACTATCCCTATTCGGAGGAAAGGAAAAAATTACAATCCCACATTTTTGCAAACATCATTATCCAAGATTATCACCTACATCACAATCAAACAACATTACTTATAGTTATACGATCCGCGAGGTATATTATCAAAAATTTTTTACGTGTAAATATATAGATTTAGTGATCAAGATATGTGTTTTTACAGTACGCTAGAATTAAGGCGCGAGGTAATTTTCTTGGAGCACGAGCACAAATAAATCTTTGGAAACCATTTACTGAAACAAATGATATTAGTACGTCTCAAATCTGGATTGCATCTGGTGAATCCCGAGATCTGAATACTCTCAATACTATTGAAGTTGGATGGCATGTAAGTTATTCATTCAAATTTATGTGTAAATGAATTTATAAACTTTTCGGGGGCACGATATAATTTTCAAATATGTTTGTAATTAGGTGTCCCAAGACATATATGGTGACGACCAGCCAAGACTTTTCGCACACTGGACAGTAAGTATCGTTATTTGTTTTATATGAATGTCATGGTGATGAGGATGTCTTGGAAGGACGTCTATTGTTGTTTAGAATTGATTCTTTAAAAGATCGAAGACTTAATTGTTTTTTTTCTCGCTAGACGGACGGATACTCGAGGACGGGTTGCTTCAACCTCCTTTGCGATGGTTTTGTGCAGACATCATCAGATTTCTCTCTTGGTTGCAATTTCACAGAGGTGTCCACTTTTAATGGAGATCAAAAAGATGCCAAATTCGGTATTCTAAAGGTATGTGAGTAAATGTGACCAAATTTTTAGAACCATTATTTAACTTAGATCCAAAAATAAACAATGAATAACTTGGCAGGATCGAAGTAATGGACATTGGTGGGTACTAATGCAAGGTCTTCCAGTCGGTTATTATCCAAGCGCTCTCTTTACGGAATTATCAAAAACAACAACATCAGTACAATGGGGGGGAGAAATTATTAATAATAAGAATAAAGGACAACATACTTCGACTCAAATGGGTAGTGGTCATTTGCCTTCTGAAGGTGGTTTGAAAACATCGAGTTATTTTAATTGGGTTCAAGTATTTGATTTAAATAACACAATCAAGGAACCTAAACATGTTGTGAAAGATGTAACAAATCCAGACTGCTATGATTTGGAAATTGACAGTGACCATTATAGTACAAATGGTTACGGTTTTTATTATGGAGGTCCCGGTTATAAAGATAAATGTCAATAATTAAGCGTATTATCCCTCCTTCCCAAGAAAAATGAGGTTTTTCCCTTATAAAGTTTATGATAATGGTTACTCTATTGAATAAAAAGGTTTTTTCTTATTGTCATAAAATGGATTGCATGTGAATAAGTTTGATATATCTCAATTATTGTGTAAAGTCTATTCAATTATTTCACATTGTCGTAAGTTGAACGAATAAAAATTTAGGCATAGAGTTTCTTCTCACAAACTTAGAGTTTTCCTCGATCAAAAAAAAAAAAAACATCGTTCATTTTAATCAACGAGTTGTGTATTCCAAACTAAAGAATGACCCGTGCCATCACACAATTATATTCTGGGGGTTGGACTGTCCGTCAAAGTTTGATTTCTTTATGTTGTCCATTATGTTAATCGAGAAAGACCAAAATATGTTAAAATTTTCCATCTGCATGCCCATGTTGTAATGGATTATAGATTGTGCAAGTGTTATGGCTGCTAAGGTGTGAATTATTTTTTTCGACAACTGCATCAATGACGAAAATGCAACATCTTTTGACTGAAAAATACCGAATTGGTAGATTCCAAAAATGAAAACTATCAGAACCGACTATGACCAGGGCCGGTTCTGAAGGGGAGCAAGGTGTGCTCCCGCACAAGGCGTACCATTTGTGAAGGCGTATTTTTATGCAGTATTTGGTATTGGGCCTAACTGATCCACTATTTTTTTTGGTTCGAATCGAACTAAAAATAGCCCATTTTTAATAATTTAACTTTTCTTAAATCTAACGAAAACCCTAGAAGGCAATCAGAAGGCATCTTAAAATAAAATTGAAACCGGAGAGACAAGAGAAAATAAGTTTGCTAGCAAAAACGCAAGGCGAGCGAAGTTTAAACGACGATGGACACACAATTAATAAGAGGTCAGTATTTAATGCTACATGTTCTTCTCTGTTAGCAATATCATTTCAATTTTTCACTGCAGAATAATGTTTATATTCTATCCCCTACCGCACCAATTTATTATTATAGTTGTACAATTTTGCTTACACCGTGCATATGTATATCCCCTACAACACCAATTTATTATTATAGTTGTACAATTTTGCTTACACGGTGCATAATACATTCAGGTCTTTATAATGTTTAGTGCATTGCTTAGTAATTTGAATTTTGCTTACGTCGTGCATTTCTATTACTACGTTCTACTATATATAGTTTACTTGTCGACAACAACATTTTTTGTTTTAGTTTCCTTGTTTGAGCTCTATTCTTCCTTTATTGCAGGTATGTCAAGAACTACCTAGAGCGGGGAAACAACTCGCAAGTTTTAAAGTGAAAGAGTATTTGGCTAATGGCTATTTTCTTCTGTCTACTTTTGGATGTAGTTTAGTCCTCAAATTTTATTTATGTTTCAATCTGTTAATCAACGTAGTTTAGTCCCAAGTAGTTATGTGTTTGTTTTCATTTTTGGTGGAAAGTTCCTAACTTCCTAATACTTTTTACAATACGTTTTTCGTAAGTTGTGCGGCATAAATTGTTGGAAAATTGGGTTAAAAACAAGAGGATGAATAAAGAAAAACAGAAACCAAACAATGGTGTACCCCTGACTTCAAGGCTCTTTCGATTATTTTAGACAATAATTCGACCTTTCCCAATTAAATTGGCGAGTACAACAGGTCTCTCGAATTATGCCTTCAGGATTCAATGAAGCCCTAACACCGTAATCGAATTCAAGGATTGTACTTCCTTGACCCGACCAAGAAACACACTGTATAAGATTCTGATGATGCTATTAGAGAAGAAGAAAACAGATTGATTTTTGATGTTCTGATAAACGAGCAAAGGAGATGTTATTTATAGATGTTTTTGCATCTGTTGGGAATGGCGTCTCTTCATCATCAGACATGAATGGCGTCTGTTGGAATCGAAGATTCTGGATATGATTCTAACTGTCGAAACAGTTACGTAACACCAACATAAATATTCCAACATAAATTACTTCTTTTCAATATTATTACTTCTTTTCAACATAATATTCTGGCTACGCCCCCCAGGACCCCCCCTTGGATAGCACAGTTGAAAATATTCCAACATAAATTACTTCTTTTCAATATTATTAAGTAGATTTATTTATGTGTGAATTTATTTATTTTTGGAAAGAAAGGCGTTCCGATCTCTTTCGCACAAGGCCATCGAAACTTCAGAGACGGCCCTGACTATGACATCAGTCTAGGGAATGACCCGTACTGGCACTGGCTATATCGAAGTGGCGTAACTAAGTTGAGAGATCAATCTTTAAAGAACCCTCATTCCAATTTTCCAGTCAATGTTTTAAAATTAGTTCCAAATATAAAGATTTTCATCTTTTGGCCCAACAAGAATTTTAATTTTTAAACCCTTGCGCTTTAAATATTTATGTTGGGGTTAAGAAATAAAAATGATAGTCAGCTGAACTAGAGGTGTAAAATGTGCCGGCCCGGCACAGCCCGGCACACGAAATCGCATGCTTCACGTGCCATGTGCCGTGCTGTGTTGTGCCAACGATTTAAACGTGTTGTGCCGTGCTGTGCTTTACTAGTCAAAAGCTAGGCACAGCACAATGCTGGCACACGTGCTATAAACAATTTGAAATCACTTAATGTATACATTAATTCGGACATTATCACAAGAATTTAATTAGACAAAATTTCATTTGAAATTATTTCAAGTAAAATTAACAAGTTTATTCAATAAAAAGAAATAGCTCATCAAATATAAAATTGGATTATTGTCATGTAAATTAATGTTCAAGTTAAATATAGGTGACGACATTATAACAACGATATTGAAATATATTTTCCAAATATTAAGGTATTATATGTATTTTATAAATAAGCCAACATAAAATGTTAAAAACTAGCTAGAATAGTGATTCTTTAGTGAAATATACAAAAAATATGATGCATTATGCCTTGTTATATGGTGTATTTGTACATGTTATGACGTGCTCTCTTAACGTCTTGTCAATGGGGTGGGCCACGTGCTTTATCCGCCGTCTGCGTGTCGCGTCTTTGTCTTCGTGCATCGTTCCAATTAGTCAAACCCAAAGACGTCCCATTTAACTAACGTGACGCGCCGCGGCCGGGCTAAGTCATGTCTTTGGGCTGTGCTCAAATTTTAGCGTCTTTGGTCATTTGTGCTCGTGTTTCCAAGCACAGCCCAATTTACACCTCTAAGCTGAACCTAGTACCAAAGCTTCCCCAAACTGCTGGTTGGTTGATTTTTTTCCCTCAAACATATTAGATAGAAGATGGTAACATGCTGTAGTGCTCAACTATATCGATCTCTCTAACTAAAACTTTGGGTGGTAAGGGTGCATTGTGCTTATATCTTTTCAAGCCATTCTTATCCTTACATTTCTCATGCCCACTCCTCCTTAAAAACCGAAATTTTACCACGAATGATAAAGCTCAGAGCATTAGCAAGTGTTAAAATTTGGCATATAGTATGTTCAATGAAATCAATTACTCTACTGGACTATTGAAGACCCTCAGAACACATATCAGTACATACTACATAGCAAAGATCGTGACGTATCAGGAAAGTTACAACAGGAATACCAAAGAAACGAATCTTATAAAGGAGAGTTGATTGTAATCCATTTTCCTATTAAACTTAAAAAATTCATATTAATCAATTTGGGAAAATGCCAATGGTTATGGAGAAAGTACGAAAGCGAAGGGAAAAAGCTTGAAAATCCGATCCAACTAACTTTAGTCTGTACGTGTGGTTGGTCCAACAGAATTTTATAAGATCCCATTGATTGCGCCAACTCCTAAGAGGTAGAAATTTGAATATGGTTTGTTACATTTCGAGCAATAAATAAATAACAAAGAATGAAACAAACAATTGAACAGAGTGATAGACTAAAACATCAACGAAGGCATGACATGTCCAAAATTCACCATAAGTTTATCATACCCACCCATGAGTTTGGGATATCTCAATGAAAGGAATCAGAGTTACTTTGCCTATTACATGGCATCAGTAGTACTTCTAAATAGACATCATTAGGGACAGTTTCAATTGTGTACTGTAATGATTAGTGTTCGCAACCAAACCAATTCATTGACACTCATGATGCATCTCTAAGCATCAGCCGCACTATTACTGCTGCATCTTTCTCTATGCAACGACTATTCTTTCGGTACAAAATATTCAATTCCAGCATCAGTAGGGCAGCGACTAACTATATACAGCAAAACAATTGTTCTGTAAAAAAAAAAAAGCAGCATAAGTATATCCAAAGAGTATTACTTGGACAAAATTCGATCCAGTAGGTCAGCACTCTCGATCCAGGAGTTTTGAATATCTCAATTATAAGTGCCCTCATCAATATGCTCGTTTCACAAAACCCAAAACAAACCTATATATGTAGTACAGTAGCAAGAAAATCCAAATTGTCTTTTCAAAAGAAAACCAAAAGCTCTCAAAAATTATACGGTATGCATGTCAACTTACTTATAGCTCCCTTGATACATGTCTTGCATATGTTTTTAAGTTAGCAAACCTGCACTTCTTGGAACTCGTAGCTTTGGCACATTCCATGGAGAGGCCATGCAAAGAGGACATATTTGGCTCATCATAAGGTCCTCTTATAAATTATTAACAAAGGATGCAGCATCCCACTTAAATATTTTTCCCTCGTGTCCAATCCAATAATAGCTGGAAATTACGGTCATACATACGTATACTTAGAAACAAATTTATTGATTCAAATATCACAGGAAATGTGATAACCGAAGTTAGAGTTTCCACAACGTACTCTGACTATAGAAAAATTAACATGAAGCTCAATTCATCTGAATTCTAATAATGATGATACCAAGCCAATATTAGGAGTTACGACACACTCATGTAAATCTGTATATCACCTCTAGTGAAGTGACAGACCAACAACCGTTAATCCCAAACTTTCAAGTGATCAAAATATATAGCCCAGAAATAAATTTCACGGTAATCACAATCTGTAAGAATCCTAGTAAACTGAGTTTAGAAATCTACCATTTTCGGTATTGAAATTTCCTTATTAAATTGAGTTTAGAATTTCACGTTTTACGGGATACAAATTAAGAATTGAATTTGGATTTCATGGAATTCCAAAATTAAACACGATAAGTAGCGGTTTCTTTTTTTTAGTTTCAATTTATTTCAACACGTTTCTTGTTTTAAAACAGATTGTACGTGGCCAAGTGTCCTCACCAAAACACTCTTTTCAGAAAACTCAAAAAGAGTTTATTTCGACCAATAGAAAGCGAGGATTTCCTCAACCTTTAACGTTGAAGTTTTTTTGTCTAGGCCTTTAAGTCTTTAGATGTTGGTTTGTTTGTCTAGGTTTGACTGCTTTCCTAATTTTTTCTATCAAAACCATTCTGTTTGGGCAATTGCGCATCTGGAAAGTGGGAACCCTAGTTAGCAAGTTCGCGAATGATTCGCGAATCATTCGCGAATTTTACCGTTTTATTCGCGTACGTTTGCAACTCCGAACCCAAGTCGCGCATTATGTGGCATTCCCGGATTATTCGCGAATCGTTCACGAATTTTACGTATCCCGAATGATACGCCCGTTTAATTCGCCATAAATTCTTTAGCTTTTACGTTTTTAAAGGCCCCACTTTTTGGGGTTTACTGCCTCCCGGGCATACACGACCCAATATTAGACGTTGTTGTAATTTTTATGAAATAAAAATGACTGAAAACATTTGAAGGTAAAGGTGAGAGAGATCTCAAACTCACTGACCAAGCATCTAAACCACTATACCACGTCCTCTTGGATGACTAATGTTGTATATATTATTAATATCATCATATTAATTTTATTTTTTCTTTATATAACTCACACATATGCATAAAAATTGGTTTATGACCTTATAAATATAAATTATTTAGTATATATAGATACCGAATTTTCAGAGCCGAACTCACATTTATAAATCGAATTATACACGTACGTATGCTGTTCCGAATTACTGACGAATCACGTCCCGTTGACCGAATCTGAATTTTACAAAACCGTATAATACTCGTACGTTTGCCGTTCCGTACGTTTTCCGAATTCAGAATTGCTAACTAGGGTGGGAACCGCATATGTTCAGCATTTATGTGTGTATAGTGATCCCAAAAGATGGGATGTCCTGATAGGTTGTGTGCACAACGAAAGCAACTAAAGTTGATGGGTTTTGACAGTTGGATCAATAAATATCTGTTGAGAAAATTGGCGTCCGTAAGGCTTCCTTAAACACTTGTATGAAAAGCTAACTCCTAAAAGATGCGTAGTTTCGCGTTGGGTTCCATTAAATTGTAAAGACGCGCAGTTTCGAAGAAAATTGGCGCCTCGAGTTTGTGCACACTCCTTAACGAGTATGCACGTAACATTTCAATCTCGACTCTTGATTTAATTTAGGGAGTTATGTAACGAGAGTTATGATTCTAAACATGGAGGGTAATCGGGCCATCAGTTAATTAATCACCCAATCAAAAGAATATGTGAAATATACACTCGTTAGAGAAGTGTGAACAAATTTTGACTCGCTTTGAGTCATATGACTAAAGGGTTGCGATGAGGTGGTGCTGATGACATGTACTAAGTGGTTATTGTTGGCATGTAAATAAGTGATGACGTGGCTTCACCAAAAATCAAAATGATTGTGGTTACGCCATGTGGATTTCTAAGGGTCTCTTATTATAAAGAAAGATTAGGTAAGGATGTCTATTGGGTTTTTAGATTAAAATGAAAGCAAAAATGTATACAACATGAGATAACTATTATCTTGCAGAACCAATAAAAAAAAACAGAAGAAAGGAGTACACTCTATCTCCGCCACTGCCTAACTAAGGCAGAAGCCATGATTCTCGAGTCATTATATATATGCCATGTAAGAAGCCGCGAGTAACCAGGGCTGAACTTGGTATATTCTTATCAGTCCCAAATGCAATAATGGTGCATGCAATTTGTTAGAAAAGGCAGTTGTTAATAACTTTCCTTATCTGTTGTATTTAATGCAAATTGACATATTTTACACTCCATTTAAGTCTAAAACCTTACCAAGATGGTATATTCATCTTTATATATACAGTAACAGACCACCGCATTGTCGCACACACAACACACGTTTTTTTAGAGCAACAGACTCAACAACAATGGGCATTAGCCATTTCAGAAATATCATCGTTTACTTCTTCTTATTTTCGATATTAGTTTCTAAGGGTTCATCACTATTCGATCCAACCACTGTTCTGGTACAAAATGATATCGAAGGTGATCAAGTTGTCTTGAAGATTCATTGCAAATCTTTAGACGACGATTTGGGTGAACATGCGCTCAATTTTGGTAATGAATGGGACTGGCAGTTTCGTGTGGGATTTGGCACGACGTATTTCTGGTGTGATTACCGGTGGTACGATAACAGAGATCAACGTTGGTATCAAGGTAGCCATGAAGTTTACAGGGCAACTCTAAGTGGATTTAAAGCTAAGTACTACGTATTTTGCCACTCTAAGTGCGTTTGGTCTGCTCGTCGGGATGGACTTTATTTATATCGTCGTGATAAACGGGGGATGTGGGAAAAAAGATATACCTGGGATCCATAAAATTGTTGTTTTTTTCTTTATCCTAAAATGTGAAAAATGTATTATGAGCGCATAAGCCGTCCTTCAATTCGTACCGTCCCTACTTTGTTATTAAATAATTCCTAAATTGCATTTGTGAATGTTGGTTAAATGAAAGTTGCACTATTGCTAATAGAATTACACACTTTAGTTGAGGGAACGTACTAATCCGATGACAAACAATGCTTTGTCTTACATGAGATTTGGTATCCCTTAATTTAATTAATTCCACCATTAGCATCCGCCCAAAACTGGGTGGATAACTGGGATCTCAAATCTGTGGTCAAAAAAGATGTGCCACTAATAAGAGACTGGTGGCGCGGTATTTCGGTGCATGTCCAGTCACTTGTTAATGTTTTACACGCTATATTACATTCTAAAAACTGATGAGAGCGTTAGAGTGTGGTAATATATTTCCTAATAAAGTTTTCCTAAATTGTGTTTCATTTGTTGGAGTCCAAATCTGTTCACACTCCCCTAACGAGTGTATATTTCACATATTTTTCTGATTGGTTGATTACTTAACGGATGACCTTATTACCCTCCATAGTTAGAATCACGACCCTCGTTATATAACTCCCTGAATTAAATTAAGGGGAGAGATTAAAATGTGAAATATACACTCGTCAAGGAGTGTGCACGAATTCGCAACTCCATTTGTTGGCTGTGTAAATATATTTGTATGATTTTATTTGGAAACATCCTTACCAAAATCCACAAATACGCAACTCGAAATTAGTGCATGTAAATGGAAACAATTGGTGTTATATATTTCTACAACGCCCAATACTCATATCAGGGTTGAGGGATTGAGAAAACAATGGGTATTAGCAGGCATGTCAAGATTATCGTCTACTTCTTCCTGTTTGCAGTACTAGTTTCAAAGGGTTCATCATTATTAGGTTTTCCAACCACTGTGCATATACGGAATGATATTGAAGGCGACAGTGTTTACTTGAATTATCACTGCCAATCCGGGGATGACGATCTAGGTCAACGTGGGCTCAATTATGGTGAAGAGTGGCACTGGAAGTTTCATGTAAAACTTGGTTCAACATACTTTTGGTGTGATTATCGATGGTATGACAACTGGAATCATCGCTGGTACGAAGGCAGCCATGAAGTTTACGATGCGAAAGTAGATACCGCGTTAACGCCACACTACTTTAATCTCTGCCATGATGACTGCGTCTGGTCTGCTCGCCGTGACGGAATGTATCTGCTTCGACATCCCGAAGGAACATGGGAAAAAAGGTATTCCTGGCCAGCTTGATCTGAAGGTCTTAGAACGGAGTTCCTTGTTACTGATGATCGACTCCGAACTGCATAATGGTAGAAGGTTTAGCCCCAATTACGTATAATTTGTTGCATGCCCTTGTCCAGTTGTCCCTCTCTATATATTATTTCACAGAAAAGTTGGCCATCATTTTATTTTTCTTCTATAAAATGTAAAGCTGGTGAAGTGTAGTAATGCTTGATTCAAAACCACTGGTCCATCAATAAATGAATACAAAAGAAACACCAGTGGTTACATAATCTAAGCGTTTAGGTTTTATCGGTTTGTCACAATTGGATCTTCAAAACCTTTTTCTTCTTCATTCGGTAGATAGGTCCACCATTATCTGTTTAATAATGCCATTAATTAGCTCTCTTTTTAAATGACGTTTGTATTTTCACCAGTCGCCACTATCTAATACTAGTTTTAATTTCATGCGATCTTACTTTTCTTTGATATAATTTAGTAGTGGACCTAAAAGATAACACAAACTAAGTGCAATCTAATTTTACTGCGATCTAACAAGTAAATGTGGTAAAAAAAAAAAATAAGTGGTGAAAAGTTACAGGCTAGGCACTCGAAGGTATATATATATATATATATAGCACCAATTAACTATATCACCAAAAAATATATACTATATCACTTTGTTTCCAGTTGTGGCAAATAATGGCAAAGGAATAAAAAGAAGGCTAATTATCTAGCTGGGTCGTATTTGGAATAGTATTTGAATGCCGTAGAAGTGGTGGTGTCAAGCTTTTGATGAGTGTGAGTACTGTTTGGGTTGGAACGAAGAAATGATGATGTCCATGAAAAGGTTACACACAACCCTACTCCTTTTACTGTTTGCATGTCTTTTATCGGTAGGTAGGTCTGTGATACTGTCTTTTATCGGTAGGTAGGTCTGTGAATTATTTTTCAAAAATAATTCCATCTTCTTCTTCACAAATTTGGTTCTGCAATAACAATGCATCTGGGTTCATGTGTACAAACTCCTAATCGGTGCTTGATTATGCAAGCTGCAAGTAGATCTATAACGTTAACCCCATCTTGTTTCATATTAAACCCTTTATTTAGAAAGACTCCTCCTCTGTGTTCTCTTACAAAAGCCAAGAGAATAGATGATTTTTCTTCTTATCCATATATGTCTTCAATCTCCGCTTCTGCATATCTATTTAAAGGAGAGAAACTCAAGGAAGGTAAGGTACAAAATGAAGATAACGTATACCCAATACCATTTGATTTCGATACTTATATGTATCAGAAAGTTAATGCTGTTAATGAATCTCTAGAAAAGTCGATATCTGTTAAAGAACCAGTTAAGATTCATGAAGCTATGAGATACTCTCTTCTCGCTGGCGGGAAACGGGTTCGTCCTGTTCTTTGTATTGCTGCATGTGAATTAGCTGGAGGCGATGAATTGACCGCCATGCCATCTGCTTGTGCTGTTGAAATGATTCAGACTATGTCATTGATTCATGACGATCTTCCATGTCTGGACAACGATGATTTAAGACGAGGAAAACCCACGAATCATAAGGTTTTCGGCGAAGACGTTGCTGTAATAGCCGGCGATGCACTTTTGGCTCACGCATTTGATCATATAGTGAAGGAAACTAGGGGGGTTTCACCGGCGAGAATTGTTAGAGTGGTTGGAGAATTGGCGGGAATGATTGGAGCTGAAGGGCTTATTGCAGGACAAGTTGTTGATTCAAAATCCGGTGGATTGGCTGAAATTGGACTAGAAAAACTTGAATTCATTCATATTCATAAAACTGCAGCTTTACTTGAAGGATCGGTAGTGATGGGGGCCATTCTAGGAGGTGCTTCTGATGAAGAAATTGAGAAGCTTCGGAAATTCGCAAGGTGTATTGGATTGCTTTTTCAGGTTGTGGATGATATTCTTGACGTTACCAAGTCATCTCAAGAACTGGGTAAAACAGCAGGGAAGGATTTACTGATGGATAAGGCTACATATCCGAAGTTGATTGGGATAGAGAGGTCAAAGGAGTTTGCTGATAAGTTGAATAAGGATGCAAAGGATCAACTATCTGAGTTCGATTCTGAAAAGGCGGCGCCCTTGCTATGTCTAGCTGATTATATTGCTAATAGGCAGGATTGAGCTGCTGTAAGGAATGAATTTTGTGTTTTTTTTTACTTCTCTTTTCAAGGTAGTAGGAAGTTGAATTTGTACTTTATGGGTAGAGTTCGGTCTTAGTTTTTCAAATGAATTATTAGAGTTCTCCAGCGGGATAAGGCCCACCATTTTGTGTCTCGACGGTTTTAGAGTGGGTCAAAAGGTACGGTTATCATTGTGTTTATCTATTACTTTTAGAGTCGTGCTGTCAGGCGCATGCGCGCGTGACAGCTTATGTGAAGTCGCGCCTTGCAGCCGTCCGATATCAATCTTCCCCCTCGGATCTCACTTCCTATATATTTTATTAATTATGTATATATTTAATTGTTCGGGCACCCTTGTTTTTTCTAAATATTATGAGTGCACCCTCCCACGAAAATATTCTTCTTACTTCTTACTTCTTACTTCTTTCTCTCTAAATCAGCCTATTTCTGCCCCAGTCTACCCGTCTCTCTAGTCTGCTACGGACTCTGACACTTTTCTTTATAAACCTTTTAGACAATCATTGCCTTTTTGTGTACAAGATTAAAATTCATATAATAGTAACGAGATTGAGTATATCACACTGTAAATGACAAAACTAAAACAAGATTAAAATTCTTAAAAGTTGAGCTTTTGTGATTGGATTAAAAATTCAATTCAACCAGAGATTCACAAAAGAATGAGACAGTTTAACAAAAAGTAATGACTTATATAATACCAATAGTTTAAACGAATTGTAAAATGAACATAAAACTAAAGAGAAAATAGAATGAATTGTGGTCATCTGGTGTAGCTTTTCATGACTTCCGGCGTCATCTTCTCAACATCATTAATCTTTCCCTGTCAAAAGCAAATTAAAAATTAATATTAGAATACGTGCTGTAAGAAATTACGGCATTGAAACAAAATAGGTACACTTTCATTTAAGCAGATTAAGAATTCTACCTAATCATAATCAAGAGGATTAGCATTTAGATCAAAGTAATTAAGTGGATGCGCTTGTGGATTGTCCTGCAATATGGTATTACTACTAATACTGCAATAAATGTAGAATACGATAATTAATCAGTTAAAGTGCATTGCTGATGGGATTTATCAATGTCCAATATATATAATTATTCATTAGAAGACATACTTGATATCGATGTTTCCTAGAACAAAATCCTTGGATCCGTTGTGAATGTTTGCATCTGTGGGATCGCTGCCACCCTCTATGGATACAAAGGAACATTAAAAATGAAGTCATTTTTTTTTCTTTTTAGTTTGAAGTCATATACCAATAATTTGAACTATAAAAAAAAAGAATGAGAAAATGAACATTTACATACTTGTTTTTCTATTTGCTTGTCGTTTTGAACTCTTTTTGGTCGATTTTTGCTTACTTGTCTCAAATTTAATCTGCTCACTAAATGAATACACACAAATTTCATGTGAAACCAAAAGCAAACATTGCAGAGTCAAAAAAAAAAAAAATGAAAAAAAATAACAAATGAAACGGCATAGATAATACGATACCTGTTAGACTCTTTTGATTTCTTTTTGTTTACTCGTTTATCGATAGACGCTTTCATTCTACCAGGCGCCCCTTTAACTTTCACTATCGTTGGATCACGTATTGTCTTCTTTTGATTTACCGTCTTTTGTGAACATTCAACTCTCGTTCCTAAATTATCCAAAGCTTTTTCAACACCTTCATTTCTCACTCCCGAGTTATCCAAAGGCTGGTCTGCAGATTGAACCGATCCTTCTTTCAAAGCATCTTCTACTTCTTTCAGTGCTTTATTAAGAATTTTCTTGGTAACATTATACATTTCAATCGATGTAGAACCTTTAATGGCAATATTAACAAATTTTCTTGACATAGGTTACTATATCGGAAGGTAAAGTGTTGGGCCGTTGTCTACAATTTCTTCACCTTGATCAAAAATTACAGATCCAGACTTTGCATCTATTGTCCACCTTTTTAATATATATTGATTTGGAAGACTTTGTATATTCACAACCGAAAAAATCTTTAGTATATGTCTACACAAGTACCCCGCAAACTCATATAATAAGCAGCTACATTTCACATTTTTATTAGCAGAATCATATAGGACTGTCCGTAACTTATTTTCATACCCGAACCGCCATACATGATAAGTCAATTGTGTCCCATTTCTGTCAACTTCGTTTTGACAATAATGTAATGCTTGATTTAATTGTTCCTGGAACTTGCGAAAAACCTTCCTTGTGTAAATGAGTGATGCTTCTTCTTCGATATTCGTAAAGAATCTCAACAACGGTTTTTTGTACTTTGTTTCATATTCCTCATCATTTTCCGCTCACGTCTAGAAATTATAGCCCTTTCGAATTGCTTAATGAACTCACACAGTAGGCATGTCTCTTTTCATAAAATGATCAAAATATGCATTTATGCTTTCGCCTGCTTGTGTTGTGTACATATCGCCACGTATCACATCTCGAGTATAAACCGACGCCCACTTCTCCTTTTTCTTGTACAGGGTTGATAACCATTTGTTATCCTTTAATGCATACTTTTCAAGCATCGGTTCCCAATAGGATTCAAATTCTTCAATCGTCTCATTACCATATAAACACTTGTTGAAATCAGAAATAAAATTAGGAAATTTATTTATTGCATGAGATAAATGTTTACCTGCAAGTCTGCTTATATGCCACAAACAATAACGATGTCGCGCACTGCAATATATTTCTAATAGCTCCTGCTATACCCGATTCTTGATCAGTTAGAATAACCTTAGGTTGCTTACCATGCATTGCTTTCATCCATGTACTCAAAACCCAGTCGAATGATTCTTCAGACTCTGAATGTAGTAAAGCACCCCCAAATATTGTAGTCTGGTAATGATGATTGACTCCTACTATGGGAACAAAAGGCATGCCATATCTGTTTGTACAATAAGTAGGGTCAAAACATACAACATCTCCAAAGTGGTAATAATCCATCCGTGATCTAGCATCTGCCCAGAAAAAATTAGTCATCTGGCCTTCTGAGTCAAGTTGAATAGAATAAAAGAATGATGGATTATCTGCTTGTTGACGTTCAAAGTAGTCGAGTACGGCTTGCGCGTCTCCATTTTTGAGCTCTAATGTTCTTTTCGCTGTTAAATAATTTCTTACGTCCTTTGTAGTAAACCCAACATTACGAACTCCACCAGCTCCAAGTGCCATATATCTCATTGCAAGATTTGTTTTTACTCCCGCAAGATGAAAATTGTCAATGACTTGTTCATAATCTACAGGAATCTTCCTCAACGATTTTATCATGTGCCTTTTGCTTGGAGAGACAAGGAGATGGTTGTGTTCTTCTACAACATGTGACACTATCCATATATTTTCTTTCTTTCTTATTATCATATGTGCTTTACACTCCGTTCTCGTAACAGTTTGCTTTCTTTTTAGCTCTTCAAATGGCTTAGATCTAGGATCACGTTTCCCTTGACACGCGCAACAAAAGGTACGCCCAATTACGATCTTATTGTCCTCAGTACTACTTCGTGATAAAGAAGTAGTATGTTTTCGGATGCTAAATCCCACCTTTCCTGCATAGCAATTGTAAAAGTCATATGCTTCATCTTGCGATTTAAATTCCCTTCCAACATACGGTCGATATTCATTTAATACATCATCAGTTATGCCTGAATTATCAATATTTGTTGGCTTGCTGTTTGGATGCTCATTTTCTTCTTCCTCTGTTATAACGTGTTCTTCTTCGACGAATTCCTCATATCCATTTTCTGTATAAAATTGAAAATACATATTAAATAATAATTTAGTCAATGTTATGCGCCATTTAATACATGTGCAATAACTAATTTATTGATGCAATGTTATGTTATGTTTTTTGTTTTGGGGGAAGAAAACTCCAGAAGTCATTTTTTATTTTTTTCTATTATAAAGCAATGAAAGTTAAAAACTAAAACGTACGTTTGTTATCTACAGAAGAAAAAAGAAAGAAAAGGGGAACTGGGGAAACTACCTTGTTCAACAGATTTGTCTCTTGTGCCGTCATGGTCAGAATTCGATTCATTATCATAGCGAAAATTGGAAGCTAAATCAGGTTCCATTACTTTTTCTTTTTCATGTGAGCGGAAACCCAGACAATTTTAGGGTTTATGGTTTGTAATTATAAAGTCTATGAGAGAGATTATAATATTGAGTATATACTTTAATAAAGTATTACTACTGGGAGGGTGCACTCATAATATTTAGAAAATAGAAGGGTGTTCAAACAATTAAATATATACAGAATTAATAAAGTATATAGGAAGTGAGATCGGAGGGGGAAGATTGATATCGGACGGCCGCAAGGCGCGACTTCACATTAGCTGTCACGCGCATGCGCGCGTGACAGCACGACTCTTACTTTTATATATAAAGCCAATACCCTTTAGTCACTGTAGATGAACAGTGGTTGAAGTTGTAAATTTTGAACTTCCCACTTTGCCCTTGATTTTATTTTCTAATTCAACCCTTACCTAAATAAATCGGGGTATAAAAGTAATTCAATCCAAACATAATTAATTCCAGTCGAAAAATTAGATTTACACTGATATAAGCACGTGTTGACGTCGGCAAATGCATAGAAATGAAATCAATGGATAGAACCTGCGAGGGAAAAAAAGTATACCAAGGTATCGGTGTTTACCAGCACGTGCATAGCACATGCGATATGCTTGTACTACGAAAATATGAACTATTTCTTTCACTCGTCCCATGGATAAATTTTTAGATTATTTTTTTTCCTAATCAAACCTCTTCTGCTTTTGGCGTGCATTATGCTGAAAGTTAAATTTAGGTTCTATCTATCAAAGTTCTCCAATTAATAATTTTTTAATTAGCAAGTTGCACATGGCGTCCATGCTAAGGCTAATTTCTATGGGCTAGATTGAACTGCTAGATTGGCCAAAAAGTGTTACAAATCATGAAAAAAGTGTGGGAAAAAAGTTAACACTGATAGTTGATAGTTCTCTCTCCTAGTAAGTGCTCGCAGTTCAACTATCAGCGAGATTGAAATGTTGAACCGTTCTGCACTCAAAAAGTAACCAAAACGCTGAACCATTCGGCGCTATATAATATTTCTCATAGAAAGAGAGGAAAAGATGGAGAGAGAGAAGGAAAAGAGGGAGAGAGAAAGAGTAAAAGAATGAGAGAGAAGAAAAAGAGGGAGAGAGAACCGTGGAGAGGGAGGAAAAGAAGGAGAGAGAAGAAAAAAATAGAGAAAAACGTGGAAAGAGAGGAAAAGAAGGAGAGAGAAATAAAATTAAATTCTGAGTGATGTTTAGTTCGCCGTTCAACGCTGTTTGATTCAGCGTTTTCTCTGCTAGATTCGTTATCCCATAGGACTTAAGAGGTTGCCCATACTGACGTGGATGGCCAATCTAGCCGCTAGATATCTAGCCCATAGGATAGGACTAGCCTAATGCTAAATCGACACTGGAAATCTCAATTTGGATACTCACACATCCATCATCTTTTTTTGTAGTATTTTGCTGGAAATCCCACGTCAATATATATTTTAAGAGACGAATAACAACGATTATATTTTTATAGCCGTTGGTGGACAAGACTGAGCCGCTCATTGTCCACTCACCTTCACCTTGTCCTGTTACAGTGTAATGGAACTTCATGTTAACTGTTGCATTGTCCGCTCGGCTTTATAGCCGTTAACAAACAAGGTTCACTCGAGCGGTAATTTGCTTAGGTTAGTTGTGCCACCTGGACCATCAAATCTACCGACATGCTAGGTTCAAGTGCAACTATCCTTTCCGGTATAATTCTAAATATGGGATTTATGGGTACTGGAGATTTGATAGAATTATGTTTGTGATTTATAATTCAACCAAATCGCTATTTTGAGTACCAACTCCCCCTTAAACTTACGAGGATTTATTGACACATTTCTTTTTAACCTTAAAAATTATAAATCCTCGTTTGATTGGGGCCATGAATACTAATTGGGGGCATGAATACTAATTGTTGTTTTTAGACCCAACAGCAGCAACAAGATGAGGTGGACATGTAGTTCCCACAGCCTCATTATTGGTAGCAGTAGCTAATAGAAATAAAATGGATAGTGATGCTAAGTGTCCATCCCTTAATTGGCAGATGCAAGGGCACGACTTCCGTTTGATATGCGCCTCTTAACCTGGGGAGGTTGTGACATGGTTCGGGTGTGTGGATCGGATGCGAGGAATGAGCCCAATGATTTTCGACTTCAACAAGCTTCTTGTGGAGTTCTCCAAAGATGTTTAACATCATGCTTCAAGGTAATACACCTCTGACTCAACTTTGTATGATGACCGCAAAGCTTTACATAAGTGGCTTAAGAAAAACAAAAGTGGGATGGTAGGTAGGATTTTTGCTATTACTGCTTGTGAAGAACAATCCGAGACACCTGCTCCCATTTTACCATTACTACAAAAATATGAATTTGTTTTTCAAGAACCCAAGACACTTCCCCCATCTAAGGCACATGATAACCATATTCCCTTAAAACCACTCACTACACCCCCAAATCAAAGGCCCTATCGAATTCCCTATATTCAGGAGGAGGTAGTTGAGAAGCCAGTGCAAGAGATGCTTAACTATGGTGTGATACAACCTAGTAGAAGTCCTTTTTCTTCTCCAATACTGCTTGTTAAGAAGAAAGATGGCAGTTGGCGGTTCTGCGTAGATTATAGGAAGTTGAATGAAGCAACTGTCAAGGACAAATACCCCATCCCCATTATAGAAGAACTTTTGGATGAGTTTGTTTGGTTTAAAGGTGTTCACTAAGATAGATTTACGGGCAGTGGTTATCACCAAATTCGAGTTTTCCCTCAGGATACTTATAAGATCGCTTTTAAGACACATCAAGGGCATTATGAGTTCATGGTAATGCCATTTGTCTTAACCAATGCCCCAGCCTCTTTCCAAGCATTAATGAATGATGTCTTTCATCCATATTTGAGGAAGTTCATATTTGTGTTCTTCGACGGCATTCTGGTGTACAGCCCTTACATGGAATCCCATAGAGCATCTAGAGATCACTCTCAAGACTCTACAACAGCACACACTGTTTGCTAAACTCAGTAAATGTACCTTTGGTCAATCTAAAGTGGAGTATCTTGGATATATCATCACTAGAGAAGGGGTCACAACTGATCCAGCAAAGATTGCATGTATGCTCAATTGTCAAGACCCACCACTTTGAAGGAACTTAGAGGATTCCTAAGCCTTACAGGATACTATAGAAAGTTTGTGCAAGGTCATGGGATTATTTGTAGGCCTCTGACCGATTTGCTAAAAAAAGATAACTTCCATTGGGATGTTTGTGACATTCTGTATCTTTTCTCGGGTTTAAGTGAACCCATTTGTCATAGTCAAAAAATTTATTCTGGTTTAACCGAACCCAATAATCCAAATTCTGAAAATTCTACACTTAGTGCATAACTGGTGCCTATTATTTTGTCATGCAAACATTATTTTTATTATTCCTTTGGTTTAAGGTAGCTATTGGCTAGACAAAATTACTTATAGTGAAATGATAAATTCATTATGTGTCACCTTAGTGCCCACGTGTTAAACAGATGCATGATCGAATGAGACACGTTAGGGACTTTCATTTTTTTCTTTTCTTAAGGACATCTTTGTTATGAAAAAAAAAAGGGGGGATTTTTGCTCTCCTATATCCTCTTGAGAATGGGGGACTCCTTTCTCTTTTGAAAAAAAAAAAAAAAGCTCTAAAGCTCTTGTAACAAGAAATCAATGGTGAGAGATTGAGAGATTTAATGGGTCTTAGAGAATCACCAAGATAGTGATGTTGTT
Organism: Papaver armeniacum; assembly: GCA_023531295.1. Lineage (NCBI taxonomy): Eukaryota > Viridiplantae > Streptophyta > Magnoliopsida > Ranunculales > Papaveraceae > Papaver > Papaver armeniacum. The sequence goes on from JAJJWW010011083.1 coordinate 34,900, forward strand.
GGTGTTGAACATGAATGATTTGGGAAGCATGGATATGGGTTCCTCTCACCAAATTCTGGTGATGGAAGATTTGGTTAATGGAGGATTTATGCTTGTCTATCATGGCTAATTAATGAATTGCATGACCATGAAAGGTGAGTATTTTGTATCTTGTGTTTAACCTACTTTGGGCATGAACCTGTTGAACTATTCCATGGAGGAAACTTAAGACTTGCATTGGATTCAATCCTTGAATGAGTATATATGTATAATTCTTTAGAAATTTTGATTTTATGAATGAAATTTTGGGGTTGTTTTGAGACCCTTATGAATTAATGAAATTAGGAGTTTCAGGTGTTTTTATACCATGCAGTATGTTTGTGAAAAAGCTTGAATGAATGGATGATTGTTTGATCAAATTTATGTCTAAGAACTTGGAATACTTTCAAACTAAAAGAATGGGTATCTAGTATTCATGTTGGTCTTATGAAATTTCAACTTGGATGGTTGTTTGAGATAGGTTGGTGTTTTCATGGTTGACACCATGAACACAACTTGCATGTCTCTGTTAGCGCATATCTATAAATGCAACCGTTGAAATGTGGAGAATTTTTAGCATGCAATAGATAGTTTATTCAGGAACATACCTTAAATTTTTCAAGAAGATCGGATGTCAATAACCATCGAAATTATGGGATAAACTATGACTGCATTCTACAGATTTTAATTTCAGAACAGCCGACTAATCTTAGTGCTATTCATTATCCGCATATCGGATGAAGCTGAATTTTTAGTATGTTATTTTTTACTTTATAGGTAACTTACTGTAAAATTTTCAAGAGGCTTCAATCATTTTAGGTACCTCAAATCATTAGAAAATCATGACTGAATTCTGTACGTCGGCAGTGAAAGCAGTCAGGTTGTGATGTGTATATCTTTTTAATGAACCGTTGGAATATGCTTAATTTTGAACATGTAGTTTTACCTTGATTAACCATACTACTGTATAAATTTCAAGACGATCGGGTAAGGTTAACTACTGAAAATCTTGAATAAATGAGGACTGCATTCAGAAAAACGGGAATCCTTTACTTCCCCACTCATCCATCATTATCTTATTAGGTGGTTACTGGATTGAGATAAAAACTTTCATAGTTTGTTCTCTGTGTTGTTATTAATGTTTAGTGGAATTATTAGGAGGAAAGGACCTAAGCTACTCAACTAGTTTGTCAAATTAGAAGGTAAATTTAGTTATCTTCTAGTTACTGATATTCTTGTTGTACTACTTTGACATTGTGTAGTAAGTTACTGTGCATTTTGGTGGAAGAGTTAGTAGCTTGATGTCAGATTGATAAGTGTAAAAGATAATTCCTAATTATTCAGGTTGAATCGATTTTATGAGTTTGTGCATTTGTGAATGACGATGAATCGTTCTTTGTATGCCGGTGGATGGCGGATAGTCCCAGTGCATAGTATGTGTGTCATTATTGTTTAGATAGGTAATCAGGATTTTCATCTTTGTATCTCCAAAAAGGGGATCTAGTGTGTTATGTACTGGTTTTGTTAAGTAATGCTGCAGGCTGGACTGATTCCGGACTGATTATAATAGAAGATATAAGTGATACGGAGAACTAATATATGAATGGTTTGCACATTTTTGAATGAATGACTTTGGATGTAGTATGTGGATTTCTAAACTTATTCATAATTTCTAATTTTGGGAAACTTAATGTCTGTTGATTAGGTAGCATCTCATAAGTCCATTAAGTGGGTAGGCTTGCACAACCAATATATTGTGAGGCATTTTATTAAGCTCACTTGTGTGAGAATGCTGTTTTATTTAATTGGATAAGATAGATTTAGCCAGCCAATTCTCTGTACATGTCTATTGATTCCCCAAAATGTTATGTATAAATCACATACCATGATACAAATTTGTGTATAAATTTTGTGTTCTGCTCTTTTTGGAATCAGTTTACTTGGTAGATGATAAGAGATAGTTGCTACCATTACGGGTAGTTCATACTATATAAACAAATGACGAACTACGGTCGTGCTTGATCCCTTCGAGCAACGAAGAGGGTACGTAGGCAGCCGCTATGCGGTTCAGCACAACTCTACAAGGGTGTTCATATCATCTGAAAGATTGGTTGCTGTCTTGGCAGTTCATACCACCTATTCGGAGATGATTGCAACCTTCTCACCGGCAACTGGCCATGAGAGTTATTAGTAGTGGCAACTGGCCATGGAAATCTTAGTGGTGGCAACTGGCCATGAGAACTATTAGTGGTGGCAACTGCCATGAAAATCTTAGTGGTGGCAACTGGCCATGAGAATTATTAGTGGTGGCAACTGGCCATGGAAATATTAGTGGTGGCAACTGGCCATGAGAATTATTAGTGGTGGCAAATGGCCATGGAAATCTTAGTGGTGGCAATCGGACATGAGAATTATTAGTGGTGGCAAACCGGCCATGGAAATCTTAGTGGTGGCAAATGGCCATGAGAATTATTAGTGGTGGCAATCGGCCATGGAAATCTTAGTGGTGGCAACGGCCATGAGAATTATTAGTAGTGGCAACCGTCCATGGAAATCTTAGTGGTGGCAACTGGCCATGAGAATTATTAGTGGTGGCAACTGGCCATGGAAATCTTAGTAGTGGCAACTGGCCATGAGAGTTATTAGTAGTGGCAATTGGCCATCTTCCGTTTTCGGGCAATTGGCCCGTGTTGATCTTGGCAACTGGCCGTCTGTCATTTTTGGGCAATTGGCCCGTGCTGACATTGGTACTGGCCATTGGCCTGTCTGATACGGTGTGTGTTGTCAGGCCCACTGGGGCACCCCACCACCTCGGTGGCTACCCGGAAGATTATTGGCACTGGCCGATGGTGGCTAGTATCCAGAACTACTCTGACAATTCTGACATTTACATGACCCTTGAATGAGGTTTCTGTTCAGCAGAATCTCAGTCTCTGAACCTTAGTGTTCGCTTAGAAATGGTTGTCACTAACACAAGGTGATTCATATCATTTGGTTGGCTAGCGATGACATCCGAAACCGTACAACAGTTTGACAAATTCGATGACCCTGGAAACGAAAAATTTGCTCACGAGGAACTCCTTTGTGAAATATTGGTCGGTTTAAATGACCCTTTGAAATTTGGTTTCTTTAGTGGCGTATCGGGAAGTATGAACTTGCCAAGCGGGTCGAAACCCGACCCGTTGGAGGGGAAAATTTTCTGGTCCGCTACAATGTTGCTGCTCAGACTGCATTTGAATCCCTCAAGCAAGCTGTCACCACAACACCAGTGCTAGTTCTTCCTGACTTCACTCTACCATTTGAAGTAGAAACTGATGCTTGTGATACAGGAGTAGGAGCAGTTTTAATGCAGAATAAGAGGCCAATTGCTTACTTCAGCAAGGGCATGGATACAAGGTTCCTTTCAATGTCCACCTATGAGAAGGAGCTACTTTCTATAGTGGTGGCAGTTACAAATTGGAGGCCTTATTTAATGGGGAATCATTTCACTATATACACAGACCATCAAAGTCTGAAATACTTAATGGAACAGAGACTTCACACTAAAGTACAGCAAAAATGGATTTCCAAGATGCTAGGCTATGATTATGTTGTTGTTTAAAAAAAGGGGATTGAGAATAAAGTAGCTCATGCATTGTTCAGAGTTCCTCCAACTTCTTCACCTCAATGTCAACTCATATCTCAACTGCAACCTACTTGGTTTGGTGAAGTGCAAGCTAGATACAATTCAGATAATTTGGCTTCTGAGTTGATCCCACATCTGACAATATCTCTTTCAAGCAGAAGCCCTTATACTCTCTTGCAAGGGATTCTGAGGTACAAGAATAGAGTATACATTGGTTCATCTGGGACATTGAGACAACAAGTGATGGCTGCAGTCCATTCTTCATCTGTGGGGTGACACTCAAGCACTCACGCAAGTTACCAAAGGGAAAAGGATTATTTCCACTAGGTAGGAATGAAAAAAGACTTACTGCAGTATATCAAAGTCTGTGACATCTGTCAGCAACACAAAGTTTCACATACTTCTCCTGGAGGATTGATGCAACCATTACCAATACCTAAACAAGCATGGAAACACATTTCCATGGACTTTATCACTGGACTTCCAAAGTCAGAAGGCAGGGAGGTCATAATGGCGGTGGTGGATAGGTTCACCAAATATAGCCACTTCCTACCACTCAGCCATTCATTCACAGCTGCATCTGTAGCAAAGGTATTTCTTGACAACATTTTTAAATTACATGGCTTACCTGCTAAAATTGTGTCAGATAAGGATATTATATTCCTCAATAATTTTTGGCATGAGTTATTTACTAGAATGGGTACAACATTACACATGAGTTCGGCTTACCATCCATAGACAGGATGGAAAACCGAGAGAGTCAATGCATGTCTAGAATCTTATTTAAGATGCATGACTAGCTATAGACCCACCAAATGGGTTAGTTGGCTATCCTTAGTGAATGGTGGTTTAATTCTACATATCATACAAGCCTTAAGACTACTCCATTTCAAGCTTTCTATGGTTACAGTCCACAACGGTTTGGTCTCTTCTCTCACCAACCATTATCCAATGCTTCTGTGGAAGATTATTTACAAAGAAGATTATGGGGGTTATACTCAAATCCACTCTTGAGGATGCACAACACATAATCAAACAACAGGCTGATAAGAAGGGGACTGAGAGGGAATTCCAGATTGGGGACTGGGTTTATCTAAGGCTACAACCATATAGGCAGACATCTGTGCAGTTAAGAAGGAGTTTAAAGTTATCAGCCAAATTTGTTGGTCAATATCAAGTTACTGCAAGAATGGGTAATTAAGGTGGCATACAAGCTCTGTCTTCCTGCTACTTCAAGGATTTATCCAGTGTTCCATATGTCACAGTTGAAGCCAAAGCTGGGAACAAGGTTACTTCCACAAACTACATTACCATCATTAGACTCCAATGGCTGCATGAAGGTCACCCCACTCAAGATTTTATCTACTAGAACAGTTAAAAAGCATCAATAACTTGTGGAGCAGGTCTTGGTGCAATGGACACACTCAACAGCTGTTGATGCTACTTGGGATAATAAGGCTTTTATCAAGTTCTAGTTTTCAAAGATGATTCTTGAGGACAAGAATTAGATTGAGTAGGGGGTATTTGTCATAGGCCCATATTGTTTTAAGACCAATTTTCTTATTATCTGGGTGCCCTTATTATAGCTTGAGTGTATTTATCATAGTCATGTGTTAGGCATGGCCAATGGCCATTTATTTGTAGCTAGTCAGTCATGGATACCATTATTATGAATTAACCAATTATCTTTCTTATCAAAAAAAATATCTCTCTCTTATCTTCTCTTTCCCATAGTTCTTCCCCTTATCTCCCAAGTCTTTTCTAAATCTCATCTGTATTCGTCTAATTCACCCCCTTGAAGTGTAGATCACTACAGATACGGCCCTGAAAATTTTGAGGTGCAAATAAAATGGGTGAGGCCCCTAATTAGTATTCATGGCCCCCAATCAAACGAGGTTATAAATCCCTCTTAAATTTCCTCCAAATGGTCGAGTTTGTGATTTGTGATTCCACCTAATCCACTAATTTGAGTACCAACTCCCCCCTTCAACTTACGAGGGATTTATTGACTCATTCCTTTTAACCTTAAAAATTATAAATTCCTCTTAAACTTTCTCGAAACGGGCGTCAGACAGTACATGAGACTTAAAAATATATAAATTCTAAGAATACTAGGAATTTTCTCTTATTAAATGAACATACACGAAAATACATAAATCCATATATTTGTAATCCCATGGATCACGAAATTATTGCTATTATCTGTGAACGTATTGAACAATATAACAGAGAAGCAAAGGTTGTGAATATTGGCACCGTACTTCAAGTAAGCGAGGGTATAGCTTGTATTCATGGTCTTGATGAAGTAATGACTATTATACTCCATCCGTTCCACTTTAGATGATGTTTTCGGAGTTCTCACGCAAATTAAAAATGGAGAAAGATATAAAAAAAAATTATTTATGCCCTTAGTGTGTTTAAAATTTTTATTTATGCCCTTAGTGTGTTTAAAAATGGAGAAAGAAAAGTCTTCGAACATTAATTGCTATTAGTGTGTTTAAAAATAAACTTATGGTTCCAAGACAAAATGTGAGGGTATTGATGGTAGTTTTGTGGGAAAAATATGAAAACTATCAAGTAATGTGGACAAAAAATAACCTAAAATACTCATCTAAAATGGAAACGAGGGAAATTTTGGGATATTATATTATTCTTAATTTGGAATCAAACAAAGTTGGTGTTGTATTAATGGGTGACAGTTTAGTGATATAAGAGGGAAATTTTGTAAAAGCAACTGGAAGAATTGCTCGGAATCATAATTTCTCATTATTGTGAATTCTACAACCAAACATCCTATATGCAGCTTAAAATGATCCTTTTCTTGCGTTGTAAAGAAAAAAAATAAATAGCAACAAATTATTAATTAAAAGTGAAATTATTTTTTTAATTCTATTTCCATTTTATTTTTCTTTGATACTTTTTCTTTTTTTGTATAAATATAAGAAAAAAAAATTCCCACATCGTAGGTTCGTTGGATATTGTATTAATGCTGATAAAAAATTTGACCGGCCATGTATTTTTTTTTTTTGATAAGAAGACATTTATTTATATATAAGGTGGAGTTTGCAAAATATACAAGATGGGAGTTAATCCAAGATTAACTCTTTCTAGGATGTTTGACATTACATTTCCATTTTCATTCTCCGTAGAGAAATAACAGATTTTCCTAGATCTAACTTCCTTAGCTAGTTTGTCTTCAAATTTAACATAGTTCCTAGATTTATACATAAAAGAAACCGAATCACAATGCAAAATAGAAAATTTGCATCTATTGATGCTTGTTTGAGACCTCCAAGTTTGAATTTCGTGCTCGCTTCTCCTTTCAAGATTTTCATCAAGATTTGACAATCATTGATTATGCAACAGTTTTGTAGCTTTAGTTCCTTCATCCACCTTATCGCCTCAATTCCATCTTTAGCTTCTGCTTCTAAGGAGCAAGAAGCCCAGCTGCATCCTGCTCGACAGTGTTTTCTGGTCCCTGTTTTATCAAGTATAGAGATGGCATATCCCATAGTAAAATCAGCTTCAATAAAGGAGGCATCAAAGTGTATAAGCCAATCTAAATTGTCACTTGCAGAGTTGTGACTGTTGCAAAGAGACCTTTTAGCATTGTTAGAAACATGACTAGTTTTACTGTCCCTATCAAGACTTAACTTTAGGTGGGATGCTCTAATGTTATCAATCAATTTTTGCACCTTAGGTACTACATTATCAAAATGGACACTGTTTCTATACTTCCAAATGGACCACATGATAAAAAAAAATCAAATTGTGTTTGCCATTAAGGGCTTTAACATTCATCCGTGTTTTAAACCATTGCAAGATGTCAGAATTTCCACCATTAAGATGGATGTTATTCAGCAAAGATTGTAAGACCTTTTTAGCAAAGGTACAATTCACAAACAAATGCATTTCATCCTCAACAATCTGATTATCACACAACATGCAAGAAGGTTCAAATTATCCTTAACATATTTGGACATGTTTTTCCCAAGAGCAAGCGCATTATTCACAACTTTCCAACAGAACATATTCACTTTAGGAGTATTATTAAGTTTCCAAACCCGTTTCCAGAAGTTTGCTTCATCCTTGTCGAAATTTAGATTAGTCACGAAATTATAACCAGATTTAGTCGTGAGATTCCCAGAAATCGTAGATTTCCATCTAATTCTGTCATGCTCATTTATATTAGTAGTAACAGCTTTAATAGCATCATGATAAGCAATATCAATGTAAGAACTAATAATACACATATTCCAATCTCCATTAGCATTCATAAGCTCACAGACATAATTAGGCATATTACAATCATACATCACAGGAGTTAAAAGTTGTGCTTTGTTGGGGAGCTAGAAATCAGTCCAATGTTAATGCTCACACCATTATTAACTTGCCAGACGTAGTTGGACTTAATTACATCAAGACCTTTTTTGATACTATTCCAGATCCACGAGTTCTTATGTTTTCTAGTTTCCTTTAAAGGGTGGTATTTTGAAGGAAATATTTATGCTTAAGGATTTTTGCCCACAATTGTTCCCGATTGTGAATTAATCTCCAAGACAGGTTAGTAATTAAAGCTAGATTATGTTTATGAGGGATTCGAATCCCTAGACCACCTTGTCGAATATCTTTAGTTATACTAGGCCAGGCTTTAGGATAGTAACATTTCTTTTTGTTCTTTTTCTGCCACCAGAAGTCTCTCTGCATCCTATCTAGATTATCCAAAGTTTTTTTAGGAAAGGCGAGGCACTGCATTTGATGATTGGGGTAAGCACTAAGGACATGTTTTATTAAGACAGTGCGACCAGCTTGGTTAAACATTTTTTCAATCCAGCCTTGCAAAACAGTGTAGTATTTGTCAAGTAAAGGTTCAAAGTTATTCACTTTATGTTTATCAAAGAAAAGTGGGGTTCCTAAATATTTATCATTCTTAGAAATTTTTCTAATTTTAATGATTTTAGAGATGATTTTACGTTGTTTGTTGTGCATCCTAGGTGTGAAATAAACGCCCGACTTATTAAAGTTTACTACTGTTGATGGTGGATTTTCGTTCAAGGTTGAGTTTGTAAAAAACCAGAAAAATCATGCGCTGACATCGTGTAAAAGATAAAGCCATTTATAAGTGTTGGATAATCCCTCACTTAATTCAGCCTTGTATTTCCTGTACTAATTATCAGTGTGGCATGATTGTGAGTGTTACTCATATAGAGTAACACGAACCTCCAAGCACTATAATGAATCATTATCGGTGTGGCATGAGGATCAATGTTACTCATACGAAGTAACACGAACCTCCAAGCACTATAATGAAACCATGTACGAAATACCCGACAAAGCGATTCTCGGTGTGTTATACTAGCCCGAGCCCTCTCGGTGTGTTATACTAGCCCGATTGAGCCCCTCTCGTTGTGTTATACTAGCCCGATTGAGCATCAGGACTTGACTGTATCAGTCTCCGGATATGATCTGAACGCAGTCATCCAACTCCACAAGCATGATTGGATGACCACAGATCAATTCCATCACCCCAAGCGGGTATGGAATACACACGGCCCTTAGCTTGCGATATGATTCGATCATGAGTCATCCAACTCCACAAGCATGATTGGATGACCACGGATCAATTCCATCACCCCAAGCAGGTATGGAATACACACGGCCTTAGCTTGTCAGATATGATCCGATCGTTAGATCATCCAACTCCACAAGCATGATTGGATGACCACAGATCAATTCCATCACCCCCAAGCAGGTATGGAATACACACGGCCTTAGCTTGCCAGATATGAGCTGATCGCAGTCATCCAACTCCACAAGCATGATTGGATGACCACAGATCAATTCCATCACCCAAGCAGGTATGGAATACACACGGCCGACCCCGCATGGTCGACCATTGGCCTTTGCTTGCCAAGAAACCGTCCATGCCAAGCATTATGGAAAACCCTAAATTAGGGTTTGCGGCATATTACATGTGCCGCAAAACGGTCTCAACCATCCATCTTCGCAGGTATAGATGGAGGTGTAGATGTAGACTCAAAGGGCCCGGAGCATGTCGACACAATCACCATGTGACCGCCTACACACTTGACCAATCGGTCAAAACCAACCATGATTGGTTACAACAAATTGTCCGCTTTGAAAGAGCATGGTCGCACGGCTTTGAAAACCAAAATTAGGGTTCAAGCCATCTCGCGCGTCCATCTTTTCCTAAGACGAATGGAGGGTCCGCGATTAGATTGAGCAAGGGTCGGTCACACCAAAGATGACCACCGTGAGCCCATCTACCTCTTCTGCGGTCAGCCAAGGCATATCATGCCCAGCCAATCCAAAACGCCCGCTCAAACTCACGCAGTTACATCTCCCAAATCCTAAACCGATCTCGACCGCTCAACTTCACCGGATGATTTGAGTGGCTTAGATCACGTTTTCATGGGATAATCAGGTATAGGTGTGAACACCAACCTACCACCTACACGGTAGTATGATCGACCAAGACCGACCAAGATGGGTCGTCTTGGGACGCGCGCCCAAACTTGGGATGACATGCGGTTTCCAACTCCTTTACGGCAATGGATTTCTGCCGCAAATCGATCTCAACCACTCAACTTAGGTCAATTTGAGTGGCCTAGATCGCGCCTTCTCGGGAAAGTAAAAGGTATGGACGTGCACGCCCCGGCATGTTTGTCTACACACATGCCCTGGTCGGTCTCTCCAAAGCTCTTCCCATGCTTGGTTTCGACCAAATCGAAGAGTGATGCTTGCGCACCTCTTCAAAACCCCAATATTCATTAACGTCGCGGATGAGTGTCTCAAAGCTCATCTCATCCGTCCAACTTCACCACTTGGTTATACAACCCTGGTCATGAGTTATTTGGTTAGTAAGGAGTCATTACCCATCACTTTACCACACCGTAATGCAAGACTGAGATAAAATACACACGATACTTCACAAGTATCGACTTTCGAATAACGCGATTATTCAATTCAAAGATTACATGCTATCTTTCGTGGATCCACGATCCACATTCAGACATCAATCATGTCACAAGGCGGGGATACTTACTGGGGTATTGGTGCAGCGGTTTACGGCGTGCGGCGTGCAACGCGCCATCACAAGAACGTGTTGGGAAGTCATGGACGGTTAAAGATGAACAGGAAAAGTGGGCAAGACCGGTCGTGTGTTACCGACACACAACTCCACTACTCCATCATTCCACTACCTCCACTTCCCACGAGAAACGTGAATGAGGCTCAATGACTTGTATAAATAGGTTCTCCGCCTATTTCCAACAACAACAAGGAATAACGGAGAACAACACAAGTTCGGGCAGGCAGACAGAAAAACCAAGTGTTAATACAAAAACCGTATTCAAACACTCGTAGCCTGCTTGCATCAACCGTAAGCTTGCTCATCTTTCATTACAAGTCATAAGCAAGCCAACACCTTCACAATCTCAACACCTTCTTCGCTTCCCTCCCTAAGATCAACCCCATCTCCTTCACTTTGTGACCGAAACAAGTCTGGAACGGCCATTTCTTGTTTTAGGCCGGACTTGCACGCATTGATCTCTCGAATCTACAAGCACTCACCGCGCAGTGCATTTGTTGAAGGTTTAAATTCATTCCTCATCCACACCCCAAATTACCAAATTCTGCAGGAGTAGTTTTCACCCATCAACAACTACTTGTCCAGTCATTTCACCAAAAGTGTTAAGGATATTAACCAAATTTTTAGCTTCAGTTAAGCTAGCTTTGGCAAATAGAAAATAATCATCAGCAAAAAAAAGATGCGAGACATTAGGGGCAGTTCTAGCAACTTTAACACTAGTTATGAGTTTCTCTTCCTCAGCTTTAAAGAGCATTTTCGAAAGCACTTCCATGCAAATAATGAACAGGTAAGGGGACAAAGGATCCCCTTGCCTAATTCCTCTAGTGACAGTGAACCTTTCACCAAGGACACCATTTAAGAGAACAGAAAATGAAGTTGTGGTAACGCATTGCATGATAAGATGGCAAACATCTTCACGAAACCAAAAGAGAGGAGGGTTTGATTCAAAAATCCCATTCAATTCTATCAAATGCTTTAGAAAGATCAATTTTCGAGCCATGTGCCCATTTTGTTTTTAGAATTCTTCATAGTGTGCAAAATCTCATGCGCCACTATTATATTATCAGTAATTTGTCGACCACGAATAAAAGCAGACTGGTTTTAAGAAATAATCTTAGTTAGCATAGGTTTTAATCTGTTTGTTAAGATTTTAGCTATCAATTTATATGTAGTATTACTAAGGCAGGCATGATAGGTCTAAAGTCACTAGGGGGTAGAGGGGTTTTGAACTTTAGGAATAAGAGTTATGTAAGAGTAATTCATTTCCTTAAGTAAAAACTTCTTCCTGAAAAAATCTTGAACAAAGTTAGTAATATCCGATTTTACTAAATCCCAATTTTCTTTGAAAAAACCGGCAGGATAGCCATCAGGGCCAGGATCACCCCATTGGTTCATATTAAAAAGAGTATTTTTTATTTCTAACTCATCAGGAATCTTAATAAGACTATTGTTATCTTCTTCACTGATACAAGGTTTAATAAGAATATCTAGAAGGTTAAGGTGTTGCGTATTGTTAGTGGTGTTAATGGTTTTAAAATGTATGATAAGCATTTTATGTAATTGAGTGTTTTCATCAATCTAGAGACCAGTCTCATCTCTAAGAGTGTGAATATGATTAATTCTTCTTCTGTTATTTGCATATTGATGAAAGAAAGAGGTATTACGATCAAAATCTTTTATGAATTTATCCTTCGAGAGGTGATTCCAGTAATCATATTCTCTATTGTACCAGACTTCTAAGTTGTTCTGAGTATCCTTAATTTCCACTACACCAAATTCCTGGATTCGTAACAGACCCAAGCCGTTACTAAAACGGGTTGTAACGGCTCTCGCCTGTTGCAAAAGTGGGCGTTACAATTTTTTTTTTGTAACAGCGTTTTCGTAACGTTGACGAGCCGTTACGAACTTTTTTGTAACATCAAAATTATGCCAGTCCAACCTTGACCAATTTTGACCAAAGTCAAGGCTGACCTAAGCAATAATTTTTCTCATAAGTAAATAATAGGAATTCTAAATTCAATACATTGTATACAACTTTCAATATCATCCACACTCAACAATAATTTCTTCAATCTATTCATATCACATTCATTCAATTCATATCATATTCATATAATCAAATAACATAAATTTATCTAAGTACCAACCTTTTTTTTTGTTAAGTGTCAAATTTCTAAGGGAACATATAGAAACTTACTAACTTCCTACAAAACTTACAAAACTTGAATACATGGAACTTACAAAACTCGAAGCTGCTTTATTCTCCACCCTTGTGATGCACATGGGTCCTGACAAAGATGAGGCAGTGCACAAAGGTCACAAAATCTTTAGCTGAAACCACACTTAGACCAGCCCGCAGAGTCCATGCCCTTGCCATGCCTAAACCGCTTTCCTTGAACTGAAGTGTGAGCCTCTTTGATCCCAGAAGTTGATCTGCAGTAAAGAAATGTATTTGGATCAGAAATCAACAAGGATCAAACAAGAAAAAGGCGGGCATTCCAAATATCCTGTATACACCTTACATTCCATCCATAATCCACATTCAATACTTTCTTCAGTCAATCAATTCACTAACATTCAATCAATTCAAAAAAGAATACAAATTCTTTTAAGTACCAAAAAAACAGTTAACTCAGTATAAGTATCAAATTCTCGAAATAAGTCATTGAAACCTACTAAGTTCCTAAGGTCAGTCCATTCTCCCTTAAATCACTATATGTAAACTACATAAACCACATGCTCAAGGAATTTCAACATTTCAATAAGGTACATGTTCAGTAAGGTATGACCGTCACAATCCATGCAATTTATTATACGTCACAAATCTTAACCTTTGAGGATATAACATCGTTTGATAACACACTAACACTATATACTTACGCATGCTACAGAACAACTAAGAAATCCATCGTTTCAATCCCAACATTCCAGAATAAATAAACCATCTCTACTTTGGTGGATCTTTGGGGCTTGTCGACGACTCTAAAGTGGCAAAAAGGTAAAGCCATTGTTCCCAATTACTTGGTAGAATCAGTGAATCCTTGAGGGTAAATGTTGGTGTCTTGCCGTCTTGGCGACAAAAATATACCCTGACGGCTGACGGCTCCCTTCAGTTGTATGACTAACACCGCCTCAGTCCACTAATATTGAACTTCTCTCGAGCTTTAAAGTTTGAAACATGCAAAATCTAGTGGCTCCTGTACCCAACAACATTCAATTTTAGTGGCTGTATTATCCAACAACTGCTCCATCACGAAAGTGCGGATTTGATTAAATCCTGCCTAAACTTCCACTTCTCAAGTTGCAATAATCTTCAACAACAACAACAAAATATATATATATATATATATCTCAGCAATGACAATGTCAAAATTATGCATTCTAAAACATGTCACTTCTGAAGTGTCCCTGGGTTCATTTTCCAAATTATATTTGCAACATACACATGAAATTTAAAAATAAGTCGACCAATTTCTTACATTTATGGTCACCATGTATTTTGACAGAGCGCCAAAATACTGTTATGTTCTCCGACAAGGGAAAAATTCTAATACAAAAGGTAATGTAATTCACCTTTGAGCCACGTATAAAGGTGGAAAGATTATGTCAGTAATCTCGTATGAATTTGATATATGTATGTACATTGCTGAGTTTTCTATTGTTTTTTTAAGTCACAGAATAGTTAGTTAGGGTTGGACAAAGATGTGGAACATGATTGGGAAGAAGACGAACTCACAACGTGGCATAAGAAGACTATAATACCTTTTTCTCTGTAAGATTTGGTAACAACAAGCATACTCTTCTCAGCCTTGAGCCTCAACTTGTTCAATTGCTTTTTACGTTCATAGGCCACTTGGGATCTTGCCTTTATCTTCTCCTCAAGTTCCTGCAAATATTTTGAAAACAAAAAACACAAGAACAAATTTCAATACACAGATATATATGTTTCACCGTAATAAACAAGGCTAGACTGACTTCTAGAAAATCTCTATTAACAACTATGAGAAATGGAAGCAAAAGAACAATACACACCGCATCAAGCTAAAAATGCACAAATAGCAAAATATTTTATCAACATGTATTTTAACAAGACTGAACTCCATGACTTCGTGAAAATAAATATTATTTAAAAATTGCTTGGTCTATTGTCAATAAGAAATTTTGAAACATCACAACTACGACCTAGTAAATCTACAACAGGACCAAATCAATTCAGATCACAATATGCATCACCAACAAACCAACATTAACAAGGGTAGTAAAATAATTCAAACAACCACTACAGCCCATAAGAAAACACAGATAAAACACTTCTACCGAAACCCATGCAACACTAACGTACCAACTTTTAGCCAGAGTGAAGGCAATTCAAACAATGAACTCACAGAAAATCATTCATGAAACACTTCTACGCAAAACTGGTTTAAGTAATTATTATAGAGTTGCTACAAGCAGTGATAGCTGTTGCCAGCAACCAAATTAGAAGAGGAAAGTGACTTAATATCACCTTATTACAACTAACACCGAAGTGCTAGTCATGTAATTGACTAATTGATTATTCAAGCTCTAATCAAACAAAGCATTAAAAATTGCTAGAACAAAATCTGATTCAAAAGATGGAAGTGCATTATGAATATTACTTCAACAAACATTTAGCTTTTTAGCATACATTTTTACAAGCCATTCATCAAGCAATGGATATTAACAGGCAAAACTCTACAATAAGAAAGCAACATTCAAGAACTCTAACGATCAGATCTTCTAAAACATTAAAAAAAATGAAAATAATCAAATGTAACACAAAATCTCACCTTGATTGTATCAACGTGACTCCATCCAACCTCGGATGAAAGTCTTCCCAACAAAGACTTGTGTCCAGTGTTGAAGTCTCAAAACCCTAAATTAAAAACACAAAAACACTTCTTTACAAAACTGGACATAAAACCCTAAAATCATGCTAAAATCAGGAACCAGATCTTACTTAAGAGCATCGGGGATAACCATCCTCTTGATATTGTCATAGGGAGGTGGGATACCCTCATAAGCCTTAAATATAGCAAGTGCAGTAGCACCACGCTTGGTCTTGTGTGGAATCATACTAGAAACAAACAAATTAAAGAAACAACCATTAAATCAAATCCAAATGAAAATAAAGCTAGTGTTAGTGTTTTTGTGAGAAACTTACCCACGGATGGTCCTCCAAAGGATCTTAGCAGGAGCCTCGATAGTATTCCCATGTTCACCCATCTTTGCAAACAATTGTTCCTACACAATTTCCTTAATAAAACTCCTACATAAACAAACAAAACAAAACCCAAGTGAAAAAAAATCATATTTTAAATCTAATATGAATCAATAGACAAACATTTATAATAAATTAAATCAAGAAATAGATGGGTTTCAAAACTGATTACCAGGAACGACAAATGAGGCCATAAATAGACAAAGTATCTGTAAGTGAAAATAGGACAGGGTTCATCAATGGGAACCCTAAAATCCAAAAAACCCAAATCTTAAAACAGATGACAAAAAAGTTACGCAGATGATTAAACACAGATGATGAAATCGAAACCCTTAACTCGATTAAAAGAAGATGAAATCGAAATTCTGAGATGGATTAACAGATTTGAATCTTCAGGGAAGAACAAAAAAGGGAGAGGAGAGGCGTCAAGTGGAAATCTAACAGATAAAAAGTAGAAACATATACCTTCTAAGCTGAGATTCAAGATCAGTTCTTCAAAGCTCCAACTCCGACGAACCCTAAAATAAAATCGAAAAAAAAAGGTATTAGATGAAACCCTAAAATCTGATTTACCAGATACTAAAACTCTAAAATCGAAAATTGATGATGAATTACACAAGAATACGTATCAAAACCCTAAACTCGGTAATCTTACATAGTTCTTCAAAGGTCAGATGATTAACGAATGTGGAGAAAAAAGGGGAAGAGAAGAGAGGCAGGAGGAGAAAAAAGAGAAAGAGAATGGAAAATGAAGAATGAGGTGAAATTCGAGAGAATGGGAGAAAAATAGTGTGAATGTCACACGCAGGCGGAGAAACATCCTCTAGTTCAATATGTGTGGGGTGGAAAAATGTGTCACGCATGTGAACTCAGCACACGCAAAAACTTAAGTTGTTACGAATTAATTACGGTGTGACAAGCGTGTGATTGGCATGCCTAAAAAAATTTCAGAACGGCTTACCCATGTTACAAATTTTTAAAAATTTAGTAACGGCCTCTGCCTGTTATAATTTTTTCGTAACGTGCATTTGTAACGAGAATTTTGTAACGGCCCATAAGCCGTTACGAATTGTTGTTACTAATCCGGGAATTTGGTGTAGTGTTCAAGCATAGGTAAAGGGTCCAAAGAGTGGAGAAGTTCCATTTTTTTATTAAGGTTTTCGATATTTTGAAAAATGTTTCCAAAAACTGATATGTTCTATTCAGAGAGAGTGTAAGAAAGATTTTAAGATTTCTTTGCAAACTATAGGCAAAGGAGCCTCTAATATTACAAAACCCCAATTACCGTAAATATGTTTTTTAAAATTATCATGACTAAACCAAGTTCTAATAACTCTAAAAGGTTTGCAGTATTAATCTTAACAGCTTACAATTGAGTAAAATCGGGTGTGATGAACCAACTCTAGACAAGTGGCTAACCAAAGCATCAGGGTACATGGCAAACCAAGCAGGGGAAGTGAGCACTCTGTCTATTCTTTCCTTAATGTTTTCATGTCCCTCTCTGTTATTGGACCATGTGAAAGGGATTCCTTGAAATATAAGATCCATTAGTCCAAGCTTTTGGATGTTATCATGAATAAATTTGTTAATATGAGTAATATCTTTTCCACCTTGCTTATCATTAACATGCAATACAAAGTTCAAGTCACCTATGATGATCCAGGGAGTCTTAGGATTTAAGCTACAAAATTGGTTAATTTTATCCCATTGCATTTTCTTTCCTAAGTCGTTCAAAGACCCATGCATACAGATCACATTCCAACAATTATTATGGCAATCATGCAATTCAAAGAAACAGATATCAAAAAATTCAAAGAATGCATCTTACGAGTAAATATTATTGTGCCAAGCTATGAGTATCCCACCAGATAGGCCTATTCTAGGGACGCTTAACCAAACTATGAAACCTAAGATTTCTAGCTAAGATGTTCCTATTATCTTCTGCAGGGCTTTAGTTTCAAATTTAGGGAATATGAAATCAGGGTTATGCTTCCTTAGAATAAATTTTAAATGGTTTCTAGTAATGGGTTTTCCCATCCCCGCATATTCCATGATAATAACTTCATGTCGAAATTCAGTAAATATCTTATTTTAAAAAAGACTAGAAGGGAAATCTTCAAACAAATGTAAAATCGGAACAAAATTAGGACTAAAATGAGGCAGCTAGGATTAAAGAAAGAGAAGATGAGTAAAATTATATGACTAAAACATAAAACAGGAGAAGAAAAGATTTAATAATTGAGAAAAAAAAAGAACCTGGTTTATTGAGAGGATTTGATTTCCAGCATCTGCAGCAGAAGAAGTATAAGACCCATCTAGACCATAAACATTGTACACACCTTCGATATCATTTATAATTTCATCTCTACATGAGGATTCTCCCAATTCCAGGAATCTAGAAGCCCCATCATTCAAAACTTCATCAGCAAGAACATGAAGAGCTCTATCAATTTCTTGAATATAACCATCCATTTCCATTGCTTCCATGATAACATCTTCAGTCCTCCTTCTTTTATTGTTCCTTAAGTCATTTCTGTTGATTTCTGACACATAAGTTCCACCAGCTGAGGTATCAACCCCTACATCAACAATAATTTCCTTATTAACCTCTTCATTCTCTTTATTATTTTGGTTATTTGACTCTCAAGTATCATTCACCGCCACATTGTGCACTAGGTTTTCAATGTTTGCATTTTCTTCCTCCAGACCATCCATAATTGGTTCTTGAAAAGCTTGAGCTCCACCACCATCTTGAATATCCATGTTCTGTTGTATGACATGTACTAGTTCTTCTACTTGTTCTTCAAAAGGATCAACACCTTGCAAGTTCAGAACTGGCACAACAATCCAGGCTACATTAGCAATCATCCCACAGTAGTTTTCATTGTGATTGAAAACATAACAGCTTTTACAAGTTGCAGATGGAAACCCCAGATAAAAGATAGCTACTTTAATTCTTTCTCCATCCTCCAGTGTTATATTCACTTTCCTAACCAGTGGCAGGTTCACATCCAACCTAACTTTTTCTTTGACAACACCAGTTTGATCTCTATTGTAAATAGTAATTGGTTCACCAGCTTGTGATGCAATCTGAAAAGGAATATTGTCTCTATCCGTGTCACTCGAGTCTAAACTCTATAAAAAAGACTTCAAATGATGTGAGATAGCTCTATGCACATTCATATGGAACTTCCGTAAGTAGATAACTAACAAGTGCCCTCCTACAGAATGTGGTCTTTCTCTTAAGACTCTTTGAAAAATCTCTCTTGAGTGAATTCTTAATATAAATACATTCCTTCTTCCAAGAGAAATAATCACCACTTCATTTCGAGCACCCCATCTTTGCCCGATTGCAAACCGACAACATTTCTAGTGACTTCACTTCTCTACAAACATATCCAATTAGAGCATAAGAGTCAATAATCCTCCCTTTTCCTTAAAAGTGCTGACATGCTTGTTATTTCTCTTTGACAACAGCTTGTTTCTAAGAGAGTTATCGTATTGGTATTAAGACTAGTCAAGAGGAGGCCATTGAATTGGCTAATGCGACTTAGCAAGATTTTTTGCGTACAAGGATAATTTTTAGATTTTTTCAGGTTGAGGCAAACAAGTGAGTGTGGTGATTTGGGATGTGAGTTATTTGATGAAAACTTTCTCGTAGGGAATGTTGTAAATATATCCGGTATGTAAATATATGCATTCCAAATCAAGATCAAATATTGAAATTTGCCAAGTGTAATTCATGCTACCGACTTGTAGATTGCGCATGAGAGAGTAGTTTAAAACTTGGGAAGAAAGTCAATTTGTAGCTTTGGAAGAAGGAAAAGAGTATGATGGCTAAAAAGAGTGTAGAACTGGATTACTTGCACGAGTGAATGAAGAAAACAAGGCGTTTCGCTTTCTAAAATATTTCCTGTGGTTTTAATAATTGTAGGAGATCCGCTTCCACCGCCAAGAGATGGAGTATTAGAAAATTGATGAACTATAGAAGATGGGTCTTCACCTCGTCCACCGTTTCCGCCCGAAAACTCCTAATCCTCCCAATCAGGCTTGGGAAAGGGAGAAGGGATGAAATATGAAAAACAATAAATCACAAGGAATCAAGTTAGATTAGCTCGAGGTAATCATAACAAACATTGATTATAACAACCTATGAAACTAGGGTTTGAAGCTTCAAAAAAAAACGAAAGATTAAGACAACAACATAAAAAACAAATGGTAACCAATAATAAAATCAGAGTGGGAAATCGATGTTAATAAGAAAACATAATCAAAAATATTGTGGGAAATGATTTGAGCAGAATCGGAGGTGAGATATTTTTGATGAGTTGCAAATCGACATCGCCGAGTTTTCGCCCGATTCAAGTGGAATACCCCGACCGGCCATGTATTGGCTGATGTAAATTGGCAAAGTTCAAAGGATCCCAAACCCTGCTGATATCTCTTTCTAAACTCAAAAGTCACCTCCTTAAAAAAACGTTGACCACATATTAGTGCACAACCACGAAGACAAATTTTAATATTTTATCAACATCTACAACTTTTCTTTTTTTTAATTGGGCTTTTCATCTTCAAAAGAAAGGAAGAACGCCCCACCTCACCAGTCACCACTACTAGACGTGCTAGCAACAAGTTAAGCGAAGCTGACTAGATTTTTTGGGCTTTTAGAGCAACTGCGGTGAGAGACTATAATCAAAGACTAAAAATCAAAAAATTTAAAAAAAATAGGTTCTTCGCGGGTGCTGACGCTACAAGTTTGGGAAAACCAAATTTGGTGGGGCACGCCCACTTTTTTTTGCCGATCATCGCAAGTTACAATTTAAAGCAACTTACCAACTTTTTTTTTTTTTTTTAATTCAGGCGTAACTTTAATCATGCCCACTGCGCGCAACCTTTAACTTCGCACCACCAAAGACCATATATAGTTTGGTTTTTGGTTTTAGTGACAGATTTCGCCCTTACACTTCTCCTCAGTAGTGTCTTGCTTTTCGACCAAATTTTTAGTTTTAATCGACCACCGTCGTTGCTCTTACCAACCGAAAAACTGGCATCCCTAGTCCATCCCCACTTTGTTTGAATTTCTTTGACTGAATCCTCGTTCGGTCGTTAGTTTTCTTTGCCTTTTTGTTTCTTCCGAGTTAGCCATATAAAGAGTAACGGGTTATCACCTGCTTACACGTGGTCTCACTAATAATTAGCTTCCGAGGGGAATCATTATCCACGTGTCGCTGTAAAATTGGCTTGATCTGACATGTTGGTGGGTCCAGTCGTAATCAACACTGCACGTGTGTTTCTGGACCCACTCCCCAGATTTAAGAACAAGGATAGGTTTCAGTTAGGTTCATTAGATTAGACAGATCATGGAGCCGGATAACACGGATTTTTCATGCATCACCTCTTTTGGAACGTGAGTGAACGAAACCTCATTACTTCGAAAATAATGGGGAAATGAACTTTTTTCAGGATCGGCATGGAAATAACTCATGTCTACAGCTGTATTATAACCTGGCTTGATTGGGGTATACTCAAACTAATTGGGGTATAGCCAATTTTATAGGGACTCTTTTTTAAGGGCAAAGGGGGAGGTCAATGGGTAAAGTTACAAAATTACTCTTTCTCATTATAACTCTAATTACTACCAAAATCAGTTTTCTTTCTTCATTTTCTTCTCTTCTTCTTCTCCTCCGCAACCTTACCGGCTCCATCACCCCACCACCACCAAAACTCGTCGATCAATTGCTAAAATCATCGATTCGAAAACTCCGATTAGTCTTCATCAATGGATCCACCACTAAGAAGGCAACTCGTATGAAACAAACTAATCGAATACCCAATGAATATAACCCCGAATTGCAAATTTGGTTGCTAAGAAAGTGAAGAAAAAACGGTTGAAGAAGAAGAATTTGTTCCCGCTTGAAACACGTGAAATGGTGCGCTTTAAGAAAGTAAGGGCACACTTAAACTCACTCTAGTACTTCAATTTCATGTTTGCATGTCAAATTAGGTCAAAATCGAATTTGTGAATTAGTAGTTACTACACGCAAGAAGGTTCTTGGTTATCGACCTTTCCGGATTTCATAGTTAGGGGTTTGGCCGGGAAGGTATAAGGTGAAGAACTTGCCTACAGATAGTTTCAGAATCGTTACTAGCAGGCTTGGCAGGTTATTCAATCGTATACATTGCCTAGTCTTTTATCTTTTAATGAAGCCAAGTAAATTTTTGTTTTTTACCCTTAGAGGCTACTTCTTTTGAATGTTTCCGATGCTCAGAACTTTTAAATCCTAAGGGTAGTTATATAAAACCAAGCGGCGGTTTGTTAGCCGGCTATGTATGTGTAATGGACCTTGCCGACCTATATAGTGAAATTTTTTGTTTTTTTTTATGCGCTCTAAGGCTATTTTGATGATACAATGCCAGTGCGTTTTTTAGCCGGCACTCATCTTTTTGGTCGACTTACACCGCCATTGTTCCACGGATATGTTGTGTATATCTAACCCGCCCTGTAATGTTTTTTTTTCTCGAATTGTTTTTGTTCGTATTACGAATGGCAAAGAAGAAAGCAGCTAAAGCGGCTCTTAGTCCTCCTTCAAACCCTCCTCGTGTTGGTGATAAACTTTTGTCTTCAAAACATCGAGGGGTATATGTTGGTCAGAACGACCAAGGTCTTAGAACCACTATCTCAACCCAATGATTCGAGGACGAGACTCCGGATGAAGACCAATCAATTCCATCCGGTAGAAGAGGTGATGATGATGATGTTGATGAAACCAATCCGGCTGGAGGAGGTAACAATGATGATGATGATGGTGGTGATCAAGACATGCATGAGGTGGAGGAGGTAATGATGATGGTGATGATGATGATGGTAATGGAGATAAAGGTAAGAATATCATCGAAGATGATATTCTTGAAGAGGAAGAGGAACAAGAAGAAGAAGGAGATGGAGATGGAGAAGGAGAACAAACTCTAGCTGTTGTTCAAGCCACCGAAGCTTCTGGCTTCAACTTCAACCGAACGAAGAAGAGGGTGATCACTAAACCGTCGATTCTCACATGCCTCCCAAACACTTGATGGTTGCACCTAAAGAAGGTGAGCCTCCAAAAGGGACCCCGAGGAAGATGGTGGAGTTGTTCTTTTTGGATACAAACACTCTTGGGCATGTACGGTCCATAATACTATCGTAAGTAATCTTAATCCGTCTTTGTTATTTATTCAAGTGTGTAACTATCTTAATTAAATTTGCATCAAGTGTTTGTATTAATCTTGACTTTTTTTGGTATTTAGGATCACAAGCATGCCATCCGTCTCATGAGGCGCCAAGCTTCGTGTTCAATGACGCATACTTGGAATCTTGGCTTGGAATGTGAGGAGGTGAAAGTGATTGTGAGGAACTCCGGTTGTTGCCTGCGTGTGGATAGTTCGAATATTAATCATGATAAAGTTACCATCTCTCGCATTCTCGTGAACGGTTCATGGAGAGACCGATACTGTTATTCCCATTCGGTGAGATGGCGATAACTCCGATGATGCTCAACAAATTCTAGGGCCTCGAGGTTGATGGAAAAGCAGATCACCGAGGGATTCGATAATGCCATTTCTTTCGAGAAGATTTACGAATTAAGTAAAAATTGTTCGATTGGAGTGAGTTCGGACGGATGATGTTCTTGACAAGAAGGATGGTCGACTAACCAAGAAGTTTAACGTGAAGAAGTTGAGGGACGGATTATGGAAGACTCAGGAAATCCTTGTTAGGAAGGAATGGTGCACCCTAGTGCGAATCAATGCTACCACGGCCGCTATTTGTTATACTCCCCTTTGGCGGATGTATCTTCCCGACGATTCCGAAACCAAGTCGAGGCCGTTACTTGCAACTATTGGATCCCTTACATGAGATGCGTGCGTATTCTTGGGGTACTGCGGTGGTTGCCTTCTTGAACAATGAGTTGACAAAATCTTTGGCACTCACTAAGCAAGTTAACTAAACACATGTCTCTTCCAGATAATTTTATTGTTTAAAACATTTATATTTGCAAATCTCGTAAGATAAGGGTTCTTACTAAACTTTTTTTTCTTTTTGCATAGGTTTGGATATATGAACGCTTTCCTACTTTGTTCAAAGACAACTCTACGTCAAAGTGGATAACAAGTGTCCTAAGTTCATTTGCCAAGAGCTCAAAGGTACAGTTTTAAGGGTACTCAGATAAGGAAATGCCGCAAAATCTTATGAAACTCCGAGCCGCCATCGACAATTTGATCTGCGGAAGAGGTGATATTTGTTCCAGTATCGGAGGATAGAAATCAAGGTTTAATCCCAAGGAGAAATGAAGTTGTTGCATTATACTATGGACCCTAGATGATCGTGTTTGAAGGATTTTCAATGTACGATCCACATCGGGTAATGCGACAATTAGGTACTTCCAAGAAGAACCTCATTTCGATGAAGAACCGTTCTTACCGTGAACCGGGATGACTGCACCACCTCCCAAAACTATTAACGTCTCTTACGATCCAATACCAACTCAAGAACATTGGGATAATAGACGGGGCCGTAACATCGATGTGAGTCTTTTTGGACGAGGTGGCCACCGGTCATGAAGCTACCGAGAAATACATGGCGTGGTACTTGGGTTGGGCTCGCCTCTACCGTGATTAGGCCAATGACTCATCAAGAACTGCTCAAAGAAGAAGATGGAATCGAAAGACCCAAGAACATTGCTTAAGATATTTGTAAGTATTTTAGAGTTGCTCTTACTATTTTAAGATTGATTTCATTACCGAATCATTCTATTAATTGTTTATTGTTTAATTGAATATGAAGGGATCAGTTGAAGACCTTTGTGAGGGTGTTATGTTGCGCGAAAAGATGAGGAGAACCTGTGCAAAGCAAGCACATTGACTATGCTTGCAATGTTGACAATGAGGATGAAAAGGCGGAAGAAAAAGCTATTAAGGATGCACAAGCCAAGACAAAGGCTGATAAAAAGAGGACTCGTACTGCTCCTGGTGGTGAAGGTAGCAGCAGTGGTCGTGGTGGTGAAGGTAGCAGCAGTGGTCGTGGTGGTGAAGGTAGTGTTCCTAAATGGGGCCGTGGTCGTGGCCAATGAATTCTTTCCTAGTTCATTTGTTTATGTTGTGGTGGACAAATGTTTAAGTTAATGGTGTGGACAAATGTTTTTTTACGGTTTATGGGACATGTTTCAGTATTTTGGACAAAAAAATGTTGGATGAATGAATGGTTTGTTTAGCTATATAAAGTGTCAATACATTTTGGCATGCTTTTTTTTTAAGCTACCCCTGTTTGCTGTCCTGCCGGCAAGGTTGTGAATGACAAATTGCCTCTACCTGTCAACAAAAATTGTGTAGCTACAGTAGGCAAGGTTGTGAATGTCGACTGCCGGCCCCTGGCTAACAAAAAACTGTAGTTACTGTGGCCGGCAAGGTAATATGATTCCTACCAAGCCGGCGTTCGTGTAGCCTAAGGGTACTAAAATAGAGACCTGCCGGCCATATCTTGAAAAAGAACCATTCTTGATGCCTAAAATCATGTAAGGCCTGAGGGAAACAAAACAAGAAAAATGCCGGCGGATTTTGGCCGGATGCTAATGAACCCATACAATCCGGCCGTTTTGGGACCCCCAAAGATTGTAGCAAATTTACGACCCTGCCGGCGTGTTCAAAATTCAAATTTTTGCAAGTACAAGTTGCATTGATTCACTTGTACTTGGACACTATAATGGCCAAATTTGGGCACCATCCTATAAATGCACTACTTATCTCCACAAAACAACACACAACTATTTGCATATACTCTCCAAATCTCATATCATCACACACTCCATCTAACTCACTCAATAGCTCTCTACACACAAGAAATGGCTTCATTTGATTCTAATGAAGATTTGGCAATCATCAAAGCTTGGTATGCGGAGACTAGAGTTCAAGCCGAGTCCTCCGTAAGGTGGATTCCACAACCTTTGGGCTAGGGTTCACAACACTTTAGCCAAGAGTGTGGGAATCCTAACTCAAGAAGTGTTCAACAAGTGCATGATAGGCACATAGTCATTGAAAATGCGATACTTGCTTATTTAGCTATCCAAAAACCAATTTTCAACGCTCCCCACTTTAACTTGTCCATTGAACAATTTGTAAGTTTTTTTGTGGCTTATTTTACGTGATCCATGTTGTTTGGATCTTCCAACTTAAACCGCACTAACAAAGTAAGTTTGTGTTTTGTTTTTGTAGCATGAAGCGCCAAAGGCGCTACTTGGAGAAAGGGGGAAGCATTCGCATTCGATGCAAGCTATCAATTCATGGAATCCAAAATCCGGAGTATGCCCCGAGATGATGGAGGGTGTATCGCCCGTCTTGGAGGAGGAAGATTGATGGCTTTAAGTTTTAGTGTAGGTTTTGTGGGTAGATTCTATGTAAACCCTCGTGAGACTATAACTCGTCCACTAGGTCGCCTAGGGTTCAAGGCTTGATGCACATGCTAAGTGCATTCGTTTTTAAAATCGACAAGGATTAGGTTTTATGTTTCAATCACCGTAGTAACCAAAATTGAATGAATAAAGTAAATTACATCTTCCATATTATGTCAGCTTATGTAAGGTTGTATTTTTTTGCATGCCGAGATTAATAGCTAAGGGTAGGAAATATTTACATACCGATCGCAAGATTGCTTCCCAAAGATAGTCGGCGTGTTCTTCATCCGAGGACCATTCCCAGGCGGATATATTGTCGGCAACTTATTCAAAGTTGACACTCACGGCTTAAGAAAGATAGGCAGCTTATTCAAAGTTTAACATTCCTACGGGATGTATGGTCTAAGCTTATTCAAACCACGATCTTGCCGCTTTGCCATTTTCAAAACCAAAATTTTTGGATCGAAATCGAACTCAAAGACGTATCAAAAGGTTAATCTCATCGAATTCAAAATTTCAAAATTTTAATCTAAACTCAAGTAATTAACCTAATCAATTTTAGTATTAATTAACCAAGGGCATATTAGCCATTTAGAAAAAACAAGGTTAAGGGGTGGCTTGGTTTTACTTCATAATGATTAGATTTTGTCTTATTGGGTATACCCCAATTAGTTTGAGTATACCCCAATCAAGCCAGGTATTATAAGCTCAATCATGAAAATGTACCCAAAAAAAAAACCGAATTTTAATTTTTTTTTTTTGTTTTTTTTATTCTGAAGATTTATTAATCTAATTCTTGGAAAAATTACATAACATTGCTAGAAAGCCTAGCAACAAGCTGGGCTCCAACACCTTTCTGAATGACTAATCCTATACAGTGAAATAAATAATTCCCAACTTTTACATTTAAATCATGACCGGCTATACAGGTTCTCAATCTCTTCAACAAAGCCACCATTTCAAACCCTAGTTCGCCTAGAGTGGTGAAAGCTAAAACGCCAAACCCATATCCGTTTGCATTGCATTTATCTCGGTATTTTTGGCGCTTACGAGAAATTGCAATGGAAATAGATTGACTTGGTATAAATCTATGGACGCCGCCAGTAAAGTTTATTTATGTACAAACATTTTTTTTTTTTTTTTTGAAGTTGTACAAAGAATTTTTGATTGAAAGGGAAAAGTTTATTTATGCACAAAAAATTTACTGCAAGTCTGCAAGCAAACAATAAACACGCAGAAAAAAAAAAAAAAGCTAGCTACATTAACCTAAAAACGAAACAACCCCAAGTATAGGGGCTTAGATTTTATTAGAGGGGCGGCGGGTAATAAGACAAAAAGGGTCATTACATGGTAATTTGAAGTGCCTCTTATCCAAAAAAATGAAAATGACTAATTAACCCTTACATAGTTTAGTGTTGACAATCTAGTTTAGTTTTGCTAATCAAATTTCGCTTATATTAACTCTAAAACAAAACAAAATCAGATTTTAGAGTTTAGAAAAAAAAAAGTGTAGAGGAGAAAAGAAAAAAAAAGAAAACCTTTTGTGTGAAACCCTATATTTTGATTCACTCAACCAAAATGAGTGATTCCAGTTGTAAATTCCGGGTATACTTCTAAATTAGTTTCAATTAGCTTTTTGTTGCTCAAAATTATCTAAAGTACATTTTTAGAGCTAATTACGGTTGGAATTGTGCACGTAACCAACCGTAAATCTAAGTTACGGTTCGTAAAATATGAACTACCAACCGTAACTGGTTAAATTTGGGAAAACCCAATCTTAAAACCACTTACGGTTGGTAACCAAATACTCGATACGAACCGTAACACACTTACGGTTTGTAAGGTGAGGATCGAGACCAACCGTAACTAAACTACGGTTCGTATATCAACTAAAATGTTGAACCGTAAAATTATTTGAAACTTAAGTTGAGACACAAGAATATTTATGGTTGATAATGTTGATACAAGAACATCCCGGAACTAAATTACGGTTCTTAATTGTGTTGTCGATATCAACCGTAAGTGAAGTTCTGATTTGAAAAAAAAAACGTAACTAAAAAAATTCTAAGATCTAAGAACATACGGTTGGTAATTGAACTATTACAAATCGTAACAACATCAAAATCTCCGATTACGGTTCGTGGTGAGTTAAAAGCAACCGTAACTCACATTAACCCAGAATTTTGAATTTCAATTTTCATCTAAAACTCTAATTTTTGATACAAATTTAACTTAAATCAAACAAAATGAAGTAAAACCTAACTAGGTTTTTCGAAATAAACGCTCGTATAAGTCTTAAATCGAAGACGATGATTTTTTTCAGTTTTAATGGAGGTTACGGTTGATGAAGAAGAAAAGAAGATGAAGAAGACTGATTTAGTTTTCTTTATTTTGATTCATTAGGTTTAAAAAGGAAGGGTAAATTAGTCCATTTAATGCTAAAAGGGTAATCTAGTCAATTTACATCCCTATAAGACATCCTTAATCAACTAGAGGGACATTATTATCACACTACCGACCCTCTAATAAAAACCGCTCCTATAACAGATTGAACTAAAAAGCAAACACAAAAGATATTAATCGCCACTATTGTAACCACCATGGTACTTCTGCTTATGTGCACGACTCACCCCTCACCCATTCAGGAGGCATTTTGCTCTAAAGAAACACGCTGAGCATTTTTGATCTAAGCTGCTAGAGTGAATTTGGATGCACTAATCCAAGGGTTGTGGTGGTTTATGATGGAAATTGCATTTTTGCCCTTGGAGTAAAAAACTGACTGGAATCACTACCGCTGGATTGGTGCATCCAACGGCTTCTAGCAGCTTAGATTTAAAATGCTCTAGCGCCGCTAGAGCAAACTTT
>JAJJWW010011084.1:0-102765 GCA_023531295.1 Papaver armeniacum
GTTTTCCCATTCGCAACCTCTACTCCACTTAAGGACCCTAAGCTGGAGATACGGCCATGCTAGATGAATATAATGCATTGTTGAAAACACATACTTGGGGAGCTTGTTCCACGGCCACGGGATGCACATGTTATTGGTCGATGTGGCTTTTCGCCACAAATTTCTGCCCGCCAGTTCACTACAGCATCTGGAAGAAGCTCGCCTAGTTGCAAATGGCAAATCCCGTGATTAGTGTGGTATTTTGAAAGCGTTGATGCAGGTTGTCAAGCCGGCTACTATTAAATGCTTGTACGATTGCGGCTTCACATTCTTGGCATATACATCGGCTAGGCGTCAAGAATGCTTTTCTCCACTGAGGATTTAAGCGGGCGGTATACATGCATCGGCCTCAAGGATTTGTTGATCGATCGTCGATTATGTTTATCGACTCGATGACGGTCGCTATGGTCTAAACGGCGGGCACCTCGTGCATGGTTCCCGGCGTTTGCCAAGTTTATTACAAATTGTGGTTTTAAGGGTAGTGTATGTGATCCATCTCTCTTCGTCTACCGATCTGGATCCGGGGAACGGCATCACACTCCATATGTTGATGATATTATTTTAACGGTAATGCGATAAACTTCTTGGCAACTTTATTACTTTGATGAAGCAGAGTTCTCCATGACCGACCCTTGAGACCCTTGCATCATTTTTTAGGCATCTCTTGTTCGTCGCACCTCTTGAGTCTCTGTCTCGGTCCCATTACCAAAGGATGTTATTGCCGTGCTCCATGACTTCCTGGCTGGCTTGGTAGCTACACTGTTGACACTCAATCGAAACCAGTCGGTGCAACATCTGGTCTGTAATAGAGGATGCTACTCTAGAAGCACAGGTGAGGGCTCTTGATACCTCACCTTCACTAAATAGGATATCTCTTTATCTTGTTCCAGCAGTATGTTTGTTTATGCATGATCCTAGGGAACCTCACATACGAGCCCTTAAGCGGATCCTTGATATCTTCGGGGGGGTACCACAGATCATGGTTTTTTGCATGCGCTCTTTGCTATTCTTGGATTCCTTGCATATTAAATGCGGGATTGGGCGGGTTGTCGGTTCACGCCGTTTCCCTTACGCTACGCATTTTTGGGTGACAACTTAGTTTCACAGTCTTTAAGCGCCAAGCTACGCTCTCTCGCTCAAGTGCGAAGGCGAATATCGAGGTAGCAAGCATGATTAGAAACTTCATAGCTTGGAACTGCAAACTATAAGGCTCCACCGCCTACGACGTGCAACTATTGTATATTGTGATAATGTCGGTGCAATCTATGCAGTGATCGTTCTGACATCGGTAGCACCAAACATGTAAATTGACATACATTTTGTTCGTGATCGCGTTCGTATTGAGTGAAATTCATGTCATACATCCTCGGAAAATCAATATCGATATCTTTGCAAGGGCCTTCCACGTGACTATTTACCGTTTAAAATCTGATCACGGCGTTGCTCTTCTCCATTTCCACTGAGGGGGTGTAATATATTAGACTATTGTTTATTACCTTTCTTAGCTAATAATGCATTATTCTCATTAAATCGAGTATACTCAAGATCTTTCTTGTATTATTTAATAACGAATGGAATGGAAAACAATCTATGGGAGTTTAACCATTATCCAAGACACATATCTTCATCAACTCCTCCTCTCTTTCTCTTCTTTGCAACTCGTTGTGCCCATTTATGGACCAACTCTTTGATGCTTCTGCATTTGCCATAGAGAAGCACCACACTACAAGCTGAAGCAAGTTTCTCCTTCAGGATCTGATAAGATTAGTCAAGTCTTTACCTTGAAAACTTAGAATGAGAAAAAAGTGAATCTGTTATGGTTCGGCACCTAACAATTATCAAAAGAACTGTGACGGTAAAAACACGGGATTGGAGACAAGAAAAGAGAGTTTAAGAGAATTGAAAGAGAGTTTGAGAGACGAGAGAGTTGAGAAGACTTGAGAAAGAGATTAATATATTTGCTTGTCTTAAAAATAGCAAAGTATATGTACTTATAGTGACAATTGCTTGGCTAACAAGTTGCGCAACAATTCTAGTTGCATTAAATAACTAACTTAACCAAAACAAACTAAATAAGGAAAGACTAATTAAGAAATACGTGTGGAAGGTGTTGGTATCACAACATCCCACCTTGAAACAAGACTTGTCCTGTCGGAAATCTGAAGCGCGGTAAAATTTCATCGGCGTCTTCCCATGTTGCATTTGTAATGCTTACGACCTTTCCCATGATGAGCCATTTTGTGCTGCAACGGTCCCTTTTTGTACATCTTACGATCTAAGATTGAGTCGGGTTCCCACTTTTCATAGTCCCAGCATGAAGAGTAATTAAATTTGTCTGATATCGGATGCTCAAGTTTGAGTTTCAATAGTGAAACATGGAACACGGGATGAATTCTCTTTGGTAGGAGGTAATTCCAATCGCAAGCCACTGAGTTCAATCTTTTTAAGACCTTAAATGGGCCATAAAATTTGGGTGAAAGATTTGAAAAAAAAGTTCTTTAGTTGTCGACCGATATGGTTGAAGTCTGAGAAAAACCAAATCTCCAACTGTAAAACTCCTTTCATTTCTATGCGCATCAGCATAAACTTTCATTCTTGATTGAGCATCTTGTAAATTCGATTTCAAAACCATTAAAACTTGGTCTCGAGCTTGCAAGACTACATCTACAACATGGACAGTAGTTGAGTCAGAGATATATGTGGAAACCGTAGGAGAAAGCCTGCTATAAACAGCCTGGTAAGGACTCATCTTGATTGCAGTATGAAAGCTAGTATTATAGCACCACTCAGCCCAAGGCAGCCATTTTAACCATTCACTAGGCTTGATTCAGCAAAACAACGTAAATAGCACTCCAAAGTTCTATTTGTAACCCGGTCAAGCCATCAGATTGAGGATGATAAGGCGAGAACCCGACAAAGTTGAGTGTCTTGAAGTGAAAAGAAAGCTTCCCGAATTGACTCATGAAAATTGAATCCCCTGTCACTAGTGATACTTTTAGGCATTCCATGCAAGCGCACTATCTCACGAACAAAAACCTCGTACGGTATAATTTGAATAAGGATGTGTAAGAGCCACAAAATGTGCATATCTTGACAAACGTCTACCACAACTAAAATAGATGTTCTTCTTTTAGATGGTGGAAGACCATCAATAAAATCCATAGATATATCTAACCAAATGTCGGTAGGTATAGACAATGGATGCGAGTAACCCTGGAGGAGATATTGATTCGGCCTTGTTGTCTTTGACAAATATCACATGAAGAGATATATTCTTTAACTGTCTTCTTCATTCCAGACCAATAAAAATTTTGTTGAAGACGTTTATATGTTCGCAAATACCCTGCATGACCTCCGGTTGGAGTTGGTGAAATTCATCCCGAAGTTTAGAGCACCATGAAGATGTAGAAGCTACTACTGATTACTGTTCTTGTGCGAAGTACTCCATTAATATAAGAGTAATGTGGCGGAGACAATCTTCTTTGCTCGTAATTTTGCAATTATAAGACTCAAAGCTGCATCATTATGGCACTCTTGGACAATCTCAATAATTCCGAGAGAATATTGGAATAGTAATTGCCATTAATTGACAATCATTGATACGAGATAATGCATCGGTAGCCATATTTAAAGCTCGAGTTGTAAATAATCTCATAATCATAACCAAGTAATTTGGACAACCATTTTTGTTGTTCCAATGAAGAAATCTTGTTGGTCAAGAAGTATTTTAGGCTCCTATGATCGGTGTAAATCTTAAAATGTCGACCAAGCGGTAGAATCGCCATTTATTATTGCATTAACTATAGCCAACATTTCCTTGTCATAAAGCGAGAGATTGAGGTTCTTACAGAAAGCGTTTCTTGTAGTAAGACAGGCCTCTTTTCTTGAATTAATCTGCTCCCCAAGCCATTACCAGATGCATCGCATTCTAAACTAAATTCCTTGGTGAAGTCGGAGTGGCGTATCTTTGGTGTATTAGTTAAAGCTTGTTTGAGATTGTTAAAAACTTGTTGTTGCCTCGAAGTCCATGTAAAGCGTCGATTTAAGCAATTGAGTAAGTGGAGCACTAATCTTACCATAATCTCACGACAAATTTACGATAATAACTAGCTAATCCCAAAAATCCTCTCAAGGCTTTCAGCATTGTAGGAATAGGCCAATGAATGATGCATGATATCTTGTCAGTGTTGACACACCCTCGAAGAAACCATATGACCCGAATAACTTATGGTCTTTTTAGCAAATGCAGCTTAACATTGTTGAGAAAGATCTTATGTGCACGTAAAGCTTCAAATACCAATTGCACATGTTGAATATGCCTCGGCTCCAGTTCTGTAGATAAGAATATCGTCGAAAAACACCCTTACGAACTTTCGAAGATAAGGACGAAGAATTTCATTCATGAACTTTGAAAAGTTGGAGGAGCATTAGACAATCAAATGGCATTACCAAAAATTAGTAATGGCCATCATGTATGCGAAAATTGCCTTATGAATATCTTCCAAATGCACAGATACTGATGGTATCCAGCACGCATATCAATTTTGGAAAATATGATCGCACCATACGGTTCATCAAAAGTTCATCTACAAGTTTGGAATTGGAAATCTATCTTTTACGGTAGCCTTATTAAGTGCTCTATAATCCACACACATCGCCAGGCAATCCTTTTTGCACACGAAGGGGACGGGGAAGAGAAAGGACTTGAACTATTTCTAATAAATCCTGCCTCTTTGAGTTACGAAACAATTTTCTCGATTTCTTCCTTTTGAAAATAAGGATACCTATATAGTCTAACATTAACCGGTCTTTGTGTTAGGCAATAAAGAATACGATGATCATGCTCTACGGGAGGTGGTAATTCGATTGGTGATGCAAACAAATCGAGGAAAAACGTGAAAGTAATTAAACTGCATTAGGTACAGGAAGCATCCTCAAGTTGTTGATTGTCGTCCCATTGAAGTAGAAATCCGTCTTGGGTGTCTTGAAATACCTTACGCATTGGAATACTATCAAGTAGCAAGATTGAAGGTACGACTTGTTACCCACTAATGTATATACTTGAGCATTGGAAGTAAAGCGCATATGTAATTTCTCAAAAAATCCCAAGAGATATTACCCAAAGTTCTGACCATTCTACTCGAAGCGCCTCCACAACCACTTAATTCTAGCAACAAAAACTCGATTAGTGAATGATAATCTTGTAATTTCATAGAAATATCGGAACAAAGACCTTAAGTTTTAAAATTCCTCCATTACCAACCATGACATTCACATATTATTAAGCCGACTTAGGTGAAATACCACATTTCTTAGCTATTGCGGTGTTAAAAATTATGAGTTGAACGAATCAAGTAAAATAGTGAGTGGGTGACACGCAATGGAACTGTGACACACATAGTGTTAGGGAATGAAGAGCCCGGTAAGAGCATGTAATAAAATTGTGGGTTCATAATGCATCGATTTGCGACGGCGGGGTAAGCATCTCTTGCAGTATCGGATGGTGTGGAATGTTGCATCCTCTTGAAGAGTGTCTGCTTTGGAGACATCTCTAGAATCAATAATCACGGTTCAAAGGCTTTGCACAAACATGTCCGACCTTATCACATTCATCACAATTGAAGCAGAGACCGTATTCACGTCTAATCTTTTGTTAAATGCTAAAGATAGCGTTTTACTCAGATGGGATTGTAGTTCTCTTAAAGTGCATTTGAATCGGATGGAGAGCTTGAAAAAGTAGAGGACCATCTATATTGATTTGGCCTCGCAATAGATTTGTAAAAGAATGGTTGGAAAAAACACATCCTGCTTGTTTGATGGCTTTCTTGAAAGGCTGACTAATGTTAGCGGTTAGCTTGACAACCGGATCGTATTTCTTCTTGAGAGCGAATAAAAAGATCAATAACATAATTAAATGCGGTAAATGGTAACAAAAGTTAAGAAGTTGCTCAAATTCTTTAATGTGATCACGCCTGAGATCTTGCTTAGAAATTGTTGTCAAAGCCATGCGTGGATTAGAAAATTTCTTATCGGCAAAGCGTTCTGAAACAAGTAAACAAAGTCTGTCCATGTAGGATTAATTAACTTTGGTTGAACCAGTAGTCGCAAGCATTAGCGTCACCCTTGAAATAAGATGTAGCAATGTCAATTTTTAATGCTTCAAGTGTATGATGTAGAAAATATTGATCTGCACGAGAAAATCAGCAGTAAGGGATCCGTTTTAGTAGGGAACTTCAAGTTATTAGGTATTGGAGAACCTGAATACCCGCTATTGCCCACACTAGCCACCACTTCCGGTATACGTGTCATTATTATTAGCTATTGCCCGAGTCGAACCGCTAAAACCAGGAGGTGTGTTTGAGAAAAGCGAGCAAGGAGGAGTGATGCCATATTATGGGTAACGATGCTCAATGAAATTATTTGATTTGATGCGTGTTTCTTTGCAACGAGTCTCCATCTCTTTTTGTGATTATCTAATATAGTTTGCAAACTTGTATTATATAAGCGTTTGCGTTCTTTTCATCATTGCATCTATCTGACAGCTTTCGTTTGATCGTCGTTTAACCGAGGAAGTATCGATAACTTGTTTTGCATAAAATCGATACTTGATTGTGTTCAAGGTATTGATCATAGTTGTAAGTTAGTTAACTTCTTCGGTAAGAGTCATTTGTTGCAAGCGGAGGCTAAAGAAAAAAAAAAAAAATTTAGGGTTTTATAATAATCTAACTGCTACGATGGCGGATGTTATGGTTGACACACAACAATTATCAAAAGAACTCAGGCTGAGTAAAAACACGGGATTGGAGACAAGAAGAGTTTAAGAGAGAATTGAAAGAGTTTGAGAGACGAGAGGAGTTGAGAAGACTTGAAAGAGATAATTATATTTGCTTGTCTTAAAAATAGCAAAGTATATGTACTTATAGTGACAATTGCTTGGTAACAAGTTGCGCGGCAATTCTAGTTGCATTAAATAACTAACTTAACCAAAACAAACTAAATAAGGAAAGACTAATTAAGAAATATTGTGGAAGGTGTTGGTATCACAACAAATCCTTTAACCTCATCGACATCAAACAACAACCTAATATGTCCTTAATATCTTCTTGAGGTTAGTTCTTTGTTTCCTCCCATACTGCTAACATGTATGCGGCAATAACCTTCTTGCATCTGCTAATCTAGACTAGCAAAACAAAAAACACAAGTATCAAAAGAGAAACCTCTTGACAAGAAAGCTATTTCCGCACTCTTCAAAGTTATGTGATAAATTGAGAGATTACTACACTAATGAATTAGGAATTTAGTATATCTAAGAAGGCAGGTAAATCTTCATTCCAATTCTAAAAGTGACATAATATGATGAAATATATGTATTATCCTCTAATATCTATAATCTTTTCTTCTTGAATTTGTCAATAAAATAAAATAAAACATTAAAGAAAAAAAGAATATACCCCTTGCCTGCGCACCAATTGGATCATTAGTAGTGTGTTGTTGAGTGTTAGTAGCCTAACTAAATAATTTACTTATTATAATCCAAAATCCATAATCCAATAGAAATAACCAACTCTAAAGTCTAAACTCCATTTGACCAACAAAACTCCTCCTGATGTGATGACACACGACTATTTAAAGAAGCTCTTCATCCAAAGCTTTTTACCTGAATCCACGCGTCCACTTTTTCATTGGACCTAAAAACGGCAGACCGTACGTGGCGAAGACCCAATCCCTTTCACTTATTTCCTCTTTTGTCCGAATTCTTAAACAAAAGAAAGAAAAAGTACAATCGAAAAAGAGAAAGCAACAGTACTAAGTACTACTTTGATCTGCTGCTGATCTGAGAGGCAAAAAAAGAAAACAGTCATGGCTTACTCAATGGAAGATGAAGAGTCTCCAACAACACCAACGAGTTTATACAAAGCGTTGTTGAATCGGTTTGGTGATTTAGAAGAGAGTCATGCGAAGCTAAGAGAACAAATGGAACTAGTAATACAAGAAAGAGAGAAGGAACATAAGTGGTTGATGATTAGAGGCGGCGGCGGCGGCGGCGGTGGTGGTGTAAGAGTTGGTGGTGGAGGAGTGGGAGGAAGAATAGGAGGTGGATATTATGAAGATGCTAATAATGGGTTTTCAGATAATGTGGAAAATGATGCATATAGGAATTGGGGTGCTCATAATATTAAAGGATTTTTCTTTTCTGGTTGGCCTTATAGTAAGATTTTACAGTCTATGGGTCATGCTATTCATATTGTTAGGCCTTATGATGGCAAGCTTACTTTCTGGTAACTAATTTCTCACCTTTGATTTTTATTTTTATTTTACTTAGTTTTTATGATTGCCCATGTTCATGTTTTAATTCAATCCTGCTTAGTTTTGTGTAATTGAACAGTGAATTTTGAACTGAATTGAGCTTAAAGCTGTTTTGTTTGTAATTGTAAATGAGGCTTGAGTAGTCAATTAAATTGATAATCTTGAAAGGATTCAACTGAATTAGGAGTAGTGCAGATTTAATGACCTGTTGACTTTTTGAAACTGCTTGGCTGCTCAGTGCTGCTTACTATGTCGAAACCCTTACATCTTTAAGCAAACTAGGAGTTGCATTTTATCGAAAACTAGGTGTCCCTTGTGTCTTACTGCAGTGGCAGGCTGTTGAGTTTGAGGACATTTGGATGGGTTGATGAGGGGTTAGTGAACTGAAATCATTGCATTGACGTGGTGGGTTTAGCAATCTATTAGAGGTGTCCATCTATGTTGTTAAAGGCGCCCGAGGCGCCAAAGTGTGGCCAACTTTGTGGTTTTCTAGTTTTCCTCGGGCGCCTAAGCGCGCCCTAGGCGACGGGGTTGGCGCCTCGCCTCGCCTAGCGCCTAATACAACATAAGTGTCCATATGTAGCATACAAAGTTCTTTATTAGCTCTAATTGGCGAGGGAAGTTTGATGATGTCTGAATGTTTATGTATCGAGATGTTTTAATGTTTCAGGAACCGTTCGGCAGAAACTCTCTATGGATGGAAGGACTATGAAGTGATTGGACAAAGAATCCAAGATTTGCTCATTGAGGATCCGATTCATCAAGCGGGGGAGAAAATCATAGCAAAATTGAGCAGTGGTGAATCATGGTCAGGTCAGTTGCCTTTTAGGAAGAGATCCAGTGAGATATTTATGGCCCTTGTGACGAAAAGCTTATTGTATGAAGATGGTGAACTTGTTGGTATTATAACTGTCTCAAGTGATGCAGCTATATTTAATATTATAAACTCGGAAAAATTAAGAACTTTTCGAGAACCTGGCCATGACCAGAGTACAGAACAAGGGGGGTTTAACATGAAAAAGATTCAGTGGCTTCCGAAGCCACAAAGTGCATCAAAGCCATCTTCTGTTTCCGCTCTGGTGCTTATGAGCTACACTAGCATTTTCATTATCATTCATTTTTCTTTGTTGTTGGGAAATGTTGTCACTTTTTCTAGGTTCATTGCGTGCACTGATTAAGATTTTGTAACAAACAGGCTTCAAAAGTATTTTCGCGTCAGCATGGAGAAGATGACGATTACAGTGTACATCCAAATTTCAGAAACGCAGGAGTGCCGGTGCTAGATAGAGAATATGTCGAATCAGCAAAGCCACCAAATCCTACCTTTAGACTGAACGTTGGAATTAATCAGGCTGACCAGAAAAATAAACGGAATGCGGAATCTCGATTCATTCAACCTTCAAAATTTGTTAGTAGTCCTGCTTTCAGCTTTCCAGTACTATTTTGAGTTTCAGGGCAATGAAATGATGATAGTCACTGCAAGCATCTCTGTTACTTGTGGTGACACTGAAATGATTTCTGAGTTTCGGTTATTTTTGCTTTCTATGCTATGTTTAGTTCACTTGTTTTTAATTCCATAACTATTTATTTTCAGGCAGCGAAGCTTCTAGAGAAATTAAATGTCGGGGGAGGTGGCAAAGAAGAGAGTAAAAGTGAAGTTCACTGTTCAGCTGATTACTCTGCGAGTAATGCAATGGGAGGTAATCCAAACCTCCCAAGACTTTCAAGGGAGTCATCTCTAGACCGTCCTGACTTAGTTAATGGAAAAAGAGAAACTAACTATAGCAGGAATAGCCCTGCGATTGCCAATAAAAGTGGATATTTTAATCCAGCGGGAATGAGAAATCAGAATCAGTTCAAGGAAGATGGGCTAATGACAAACAAAAACTCGTTCATGAATTCATGGTTAGAGTGTCAACAATGTCCTAAACTTCCCACGGGAAATTATTTGCCTCCATTTGGAGGCGAGTATGACGGAAATGATGAAATGCCGCGTGATTTAGATAACTACGGTGATGTAGTAGTAGTAGAAAAGACTAAATTGAACCAAAAGACAGATATTTCTCAGTCTCCAACAATAGTGAGCTCGGAAGAGTCCAATAACAGTTCGCAGGAAACTTCATCAACCAAGGAGAAAAAAATTTGATTGTGAGATTCATTGGGAAGATCTGCATTTAGGGGAAGAGATTGGACAAGGTAAATATCTTTAGTATTCCTTTGACTTGATCTTAAATCATGTTAATCCAGCTTCATTATGTGACAACTGGTGTATCATTTCTGCAAATATGCAAAATGTGATAGTGGTTATTCATTCAACTAACTGATGCAGCGTGTGCGTAGGTAGGTTGTGTTGTCGGGGCTAGATTTTGGGTTGACTGCCAAGATTTCTGGATCATGACTTAATTCTTTGCTTCTTTTCCTTCAATGTTCAGGTGCATTTGCTAACGTTTATCGAGGAGTTTGGAACGGATCGGTACGATACTTACATTTCCTAATTTTCAGTTTGATATTACTTACAACAGGAGAATATCAACATAGCTGCATAAGAGTTAATAATTGTGGCCTCTCTTTTTAAAAGGATGTTGCGATAAAAGTTTATATGGGAAGTGATTACCAAGAGTCTACTATTCAAGATTATAAGAAAGAGGTAAATGCTCCTTGAAGTTTCCATAGAAACTATTTCACCTTATTAAAGCAGGTGATGGACTTGATATTTTATTTTTCAGATTTCTATTATGCAAAGACTACGACATCCAAATGTGTTACTTTTCATGGGCGCTGTTTACTCTCCTGAGCGACTTGCCATAGTGACAGAGTTCTTACCCAGGTAACGAAATGAGAATTTTGCCCTTTTTCATATGGGTAATCTAACATCCTTGCTTGTCTGTATAAACTATTTGCTTTTGAATTTTCAGGGGTAGTCTATTTAAAACACTACATAAGAGCAAAGAGGCTTTAGACATTAGACGTCGTTTAAGGATGGCCCTTGATGTTGTGAGTTATATGTAATTTTGATTTGTTCTTGTTTGATGTGCTCCTGAGATTTTTCATGTTAAGTGTATGAGGTTCTTACAGTACTCGATATATCTGCTTGGTCGACTTGTTACAGGTTAGAGGTATGAACTATTTGCATCACAGAAATCCACCCATAGTGCATAGAGACTTGAAATCTTCGAATCTACTTGTTGACAAGAACTGGACTGTCAAGGTACAGAGTTAAGGTTTATGTAATTTAGTCAACTGTTAGTTGTAATATATATCTGGATAGGCATGTTAAAAGTACTCTATTTTTCTCTGTCGTTCTCTTTGCCAGGTTGGTGATTTTGGGTTATCGAAGTGGAAACATGCAACTTTTATAACTGGAAGATCCGGAAGAGGAACTGTGAGGACATTCTCTTTTTAGTGGTTTTCCAAGCATGTCCTTGGCACATTTTTGCTGACCTAAATTCGTTTTTATCTGATGCAGCCGCAATGGATGGCCCCTGAAGTCCTACGTAATGAACCTTCAGATGAAAAGTAATCCCTCGGAGTGAACCATTCATATAGAGTCCATTAGTTACTGATTGTGGTCTTGTTGCATTCTTGGAGTTGTATATGCTATAATATGTCCACAAACATGTGAAAATGCGCTCGTTGATGCCATTTAAATTATTCGCTAGTTTGTCAGATATCCGGTTATGCTTAAGTGCGTTGGTGAAGTTTCTTAGCACGTTGAATTTTCTTTTTACTTGGACAGGTCTGATGTTTTCAGCTTTGGTGTGATTCTATGGGAAATAATGACCGAGTCAGTTCCATGGTCGGAGTTAAACTCGTTACAGGTAGACTTCAGTACCATTTTTCTCCTTAAGCAATCAACTACCTGAACTACCCGAACTACCTGGAAAGAGAATACTTCAGTTGAATTACTAACTTAACAGAGTTGCTTGATGATTTGGGTTTGGTTTGACTCTTTGAAGGTTGTTGGTGTTGTTGGCTTCATGGATCGTCGACTAGATATTCCAGAAACACTTGATCCTCGACTTGCATCCATTATAGAGGACTGCTGGCGAAGGTAAATGTATTTTATGTCACAGTTGCTTTCTTCACAACTCAATTAAGTGTGCCAACTGAAACCGAGCTTCTGTTATGTTTAATGCCCACAGCGAACCTGGGAGTCGGCCTTCATTCCAAGAACTAATTCAAAGAATGACAGAATTGATACAAAAGTTTTCAGCTGGTGCAGTTCAAAAGATACCTAAACCGTAGCGGTATATGGAGTAGTATAGGTCAAAAAACTATGTTGGTGGATTGCCTCAGCGGTATCATCAATGAGGAAAAAGCTGCTGGAAGTAAATGACAAAGGCAGTAGCATCAACCAAAGAAACACAGTAAAAATTAAGACATGAGGTTCAATACTGTACTAGTTCTAAGGTCTTAGATTGGAAGGTCTATTTCTCTTCTCGCTGTGCAGATTCACAATGGCGGGGTTTTTGCATGTGGCGATGCTGACTAGTCTAGATGATCTCAATTTTTATTAGCCAATCTTGGAACAGGTGAATGAAATTCAGAATTTAGTAGGTTTTTGTCCGAATGGTTATGGTTCTGCTGCTTATCAAATATCAACCGGAGTAGTAGGTTCTGTACAGACTACTGCAAGTTGTGGGTTCTTTTTCAGCCATACTAGATGTTGTGGAAGCTGGGTTTTGTGAACCCATGTTAAATGTGGCATAGCGCTGTATCTGATTTTGTTTTCTTTTTACCGAGTCTTGAACGATTGACAATAAGCAGCAGTTTACCACATCCTACCCTGTGGGGCATAGCTGTAGCCTGTAGGGTTTTTTAGTCCGACCACAGTAGCAAGACTTGATAGCATATGATCGGTTACTGTCTAGAATGTGTTGTTCATGGCCTAGCGTGTCTCATAACTCATTTCAGTTTAAAAATTATGCTACTAGCAAGTTTGGCATAGCTATAGCCTTTATTAGGTACTTCCGAACGCCGACAAATGCCAAGAAAAATGATGTAAAATGATGTGGTGGTTTATGATTTATAGATTCCTTGGAGAACCCGTGGGTTAATAGCCAGCCATGATGGAAATCCTTGAAATTCAGTGGTATCTTTTCGGTACCACTGAATTTCGAGTACACAATACAAAGTTATCCCCAAATGAATGATAGCCCGTGAGAATTATCTTAGAATGGGCTGTTCGTCCTTGCACAAGAAACCCATTACCTGGATAAGCATTGATTTAGAACCGTTTTTTTTTGGGACTACTCAAAAATGGTGGGGGACTATTTTGTGATAGGAATATCTACCCTATAGTTATAAGGGGTATCCTAAAGTGTAGAAATGACTAACCTATCCTTAACCTAATTCAATTTAAAACCAACCTAATAACCACCTCCTCTCATCACCATTGCCGCTCACCACCTTCGCTACCACCGCCGCCACCTCTATATATAGCTTAATTTAAATCTAAATCAAAATTATAACAAACCCATTATTTTTCATTCGTTTTTGGTTGAAAAAATGAGAAGTAATCGTCAAAATGAGTTGAAAATGGAAGTCACAAAGAGAACTTCGGATAGGAATTTTGGGAAAAATTCTGTCGAACTAGCCGAACCTGATGGAAACGAAGAACATGAAGGAAAGTTAGGCTATTTCGAGAGAAAAAAAATTTCTAGGCGCAGGTTGCCGAAGTTAGTTTTAATGGAGTTTTTTTTTTAGAAAAAAGTTTGGTTACGTCGCAGTTTTTTTTGCTAGCCGAACTTTTGGTTCGGTTACGTCGCAAAAAAAAAACTTCCAAGCCGAACTTTAAGTTCGGTTACGTCGCAAAAAAATTTCCTAGCCCAACTTTTAGTTCGGTTACCTCGCAAATTTTTTTTCCTAACTGAACTTTTCTCTGAAAGCAAAAACTCCATTAAAGATGAGTTAATACTGTGTCTTCAAGCATTAGCCGAACTACACTAGCGAAGAGTTCGGCTACTGTTCTTGATTTCGTAGCCGAACTCTCTTTGTCATAAGCAAATCGTTTATAAAATTTTCATTTTTTCGAAAGTTTATGTCAATTCAAGCAAAATTAAGTAAATTTGAAGTATACCT
This sequence comes from Papaver armeniacum, assembly GCA_023531295.1. NCBI lineage: Eukaryota > Viridiplantae > Streptophyta > Magnoliopsida > Ranunculales > Papaveraceae > Papaver > Papaver armeniacum. The sequence goes on from JAJJWW010011084.1 coordinate 14,428, forward strand.
AAGTACCCAAAACCCTCATTTCCAAATCAACCATCTTAAAAAAAAAAAAAAAAAAAAAAAAAAAAAAAAAAAAAAAAACATTCTTCTCAAAAATTATTCTTTTAAAAACACCCAACTAGTTAATCTAACCTCATTAATCACTAATTAATTATTACACTAACTAATTTAATTACCAAGGTTAAGTTTGGTATTAAAAAAAACTTAGATAAGGGGTGACTCAATATTACTTCTAATATCCACCCAAAAAAATGGAGTGTAGTCCCAAAAAAACGGTTCTTAATTTAGAACAGACTTGTAAATACCGAGTAGTATAAGCATTGGTTTCAAATTTGGATTTCTCAAAGTTCAAAAACATCTTCGTGCAAGTTCTGAGAATATCCTGAAGTAATGGGAGCCACGAAACAACATTTCTTTCAAGCATTCGGATAAACAATTAGTATGCACTTTCTAGTTCACCACATTTTGCATGCAAGTCGACCAAAGAAGTTCCTAAATCAACGAAGTTTCTGCTAGGCATTTTGTCTCACTGAAGGATTGTACGAGGCTAAAGATGGTTTTGAGCAGACAAGGGTAGGAGTAGATTTTGGTGTTGAGCAGTGGCGGAGCCGGACTTTCGAACTTGGGGGACAAATATATAAAGGGAAAGATAGTACTAATGGCGGCCGGAGGTCGCCCAAAATTTTTATGATCTTTTGCGATAAAAAGAACAGAATTTGCCTCAAAACTCCACAAAATATCATCAATACTTCATAGAACCTTATAGTATGTAAGCCTAGTGCTAGAATTTGTTATAGGAAACTTTGAAATGTATGTAAATAGTTGCACAAATAAAGCAATAGCATATTATAGTAATTTTGTAAAATACTGGGGACAATTATGCAAAACCTAAAATTTGTAAGCCCAAAATAGTCACATTGTAAAATCTAGGGAGGACAACTAGTCCTCACTCGGCTACGCCCATGGTGTTGAGTAATTTCTAAGCAACAACAGTTGACCTAGAACCGGTCAAATTGACCGGGACACGAGCATAGCTACAAAATTTCATCATTTTCCTACGGTAACAATAAAGGGAAAATGTTGTGCTTGCATGGTCGGACAATTTTGATATAGCAGCAACATAACTAACCATTTATAAATATGAACGATCTGTCACTAATTCGATTAATATGGACAAACTCAGTTTATGAAGTGTTTTTGTAAGCATCACCATGGGGCGGAGCTAGTTTAAAGTAAGCCCAACTAGCTTCCAAGCCTAATTTATGGCTCCCAAGCCTATTTTTGCTTTCTTGCACCTTAATAATATTTTGCTTTCCCTTAGTTAAGTTTCTGGCTCTACATAACCAATGGTTTGTTATGAATTATGATGTTGCTGAATCAAAAATGTTGCAGTACACGAGCAAAAAAATTGTCCGAAAATAAACATCTATTGCAGAGATTTGATTTTGGTCAGCATTATAATCAAGCTCTTGGCCAACTGGGTTAACCCCTATTAGTTAACTGTGAGGATAAACTTGGCGGGCTAAAACTTCATATTGGACATAACATATTGTACTGTATCAATCACAGGGAAAGTTGGTACCACACTCTAGATTATTACTGTATAGGCTCCAAAAAAGGAAACCCTAGTCTTGCAGTAGCTGGTTTGATGATGAAATGTCATTAGCCTTCCGAAATTACCTTTTCTCACAATATCCAGTTTTCTTTTCCCCACTGCCATGGTACAAATGCTATGTGTGGTTGGTAATGTCTCTATTTCAATATCCTGACTAGTTGGGCTTTTTTATCTTTAGGAATCATAATGTAACAGCAAAGTTACAAGACACAAAAGACAGAAACCGTGCATGAATGATAGATACATCTCGGATCGTGTTTATGGCACCATAGTACAATGTATGCTAAAAGCATTATTACTGATCAAGGAGTAACATGAATTTAATGTTCTGGTGCAGTTAAGAGCTGGGCGCCCAAAATTATACGTATGATGTTTGCCGGCACAGCTGTAGCCTGTAAGGTTTTTGCTCATTTAACACCGACCGGCTTACGTGCAGCCAAGGGCAGATTGTTACTGGTAGTAAAAAACTATGCCTTGATTTAATATCCATTCGTTCGGTTATTTTATTTATGAGAATGTTCTGTCCATGGCCTTGTTACCAGAGTGTGCAAAAATTGTGCCGTACTACTGAGTTTGCACTTCAATATTGGTACTACTGTATTGCCACCAACTAGTTATTACATATTAACTGATCTATGGGCCAGCCCTCCAAAGGGTTACATTTACTAGTTACTAGTGGTGGTTAAATATTATTATTCAAAAAGGTGTTAGAGTCCCGTTTATTGCTAGGATCCTTTTCAATTAGGCTAAAGAATCCAAAGAACAAGCAAGAGAACATAGGTTAAACTAAAGAAATAGCAAAATTAAAGACGCCAAGATCAACAAGAACATAAAAAGGAGATTTCGGTTCTATAATCGAACTCATTTCACTGAGACTAACAACTGAAATCTTGTTAGGATCACTCAGAGTTTTTGAACGATTTTTATTTTTTGCATTTGAATTTTGAAGTACCTAAGGAGCCATTATGGAAAAAAATGGTAGTAAAATTTTGTACTTAATTTACAATTTTTTCCTCGAGCCTAAAATTGGCTTAGAGGAAGACATCTTTGTGAAACTGATCTTTGAATATTTTTTTCTAAGTGACTTTTGGAAACTTTTTCTTCCAATACTTTTTTTTTTAATAGGAAAGGAAATTCAATTGATATTTTAAGAGAATTACACATTGTTCTTGTCTTGCTGGATTAAAACTTGTATCCAAGCAGGAGCATTATTAAACAATCTGAAACATATAGATCGATAACTTGCAAACTTGGCCAAAGAATCGGCCAGATGGTTTGCATCCCTATGTGCATAGGAGCACACCCAAAAATCTAAAGTTTTGAGAATTGATAATGCATCAATAATAAAGTTATTGGTTGTCCACCTAACAGCTGTGGATTTTCCATTTAGAGAAGCAATTACATTAACACAGTCCGCTTCCATATGAATTTTCCTCCATCCCATCTCCTTAGCCCAAAGCACTGCTTCCAGAAGAGCTTGTGCCTCTGCATGTTCAGGATCTACTGCATCAGATACACCTCCTCGCAATCCATAGATGATTCCTGCATCATTTCTACAAATTAGTCCCCAACCAGATAGACTATTTTTATCAATATGTGAAGCATCAAAATTTATTTTCAGGATGTCACTTCCTGGTGGTGACCAAGTTTGAGTAGTCCGGCTAGTGGAATGGTACTGAATAGATAGATTTACTCTTAACTTGTTCCAGTCATCAAGTTCAGAACAACATTGTTAGAAATTTCCAAAGCTTTTATTCTCAAAGATTTTTGCACATCTTATTTCCAAATCATCCATAATGTAAAGCAAGCTATAGCATACATTCTGTAATACATGCAAGAATAATAGCTAAAACAAGTATGGAATGGACACTAAAATCATATGAATTATGCACTTATCAACTCAGAATGTAAATCAATCAGAAAAGCATTAACTAATGAGACCGTGGATAATAATATTTTTAATAAAATTAAGAAGATGGAAAAAATGAGATTTAATAAAGCCAAAGAAACTCTATTAGTTGAAGAGAGTTAGGTGTTGACAGAAATGTTCATCTGGTTATGGATGGGGCAAGCACCTCATCAAGTGATTTTTCTGTCCACGAGATTTGAAACCCAAAATAGATTTCAAAGGATTGGAAGAAGACACCATGATGATTCTTGTTCACTTTGTGGCAATTCTCCTGAAATAGTTCAACACTTATTTTTTGACTGTACAGTCTCAAAGGATATATGGAACTCTGTAAATGTAAGCCTTAATGCCAGTATTCAAAACCATGATTTATATAATTGGCTCTGCAGTTTCTTTCTGGAAACTAATACTAATGGGCATATTGTTATCTCTTATTTGCCTCTAATAGGTGAATCATCCAAAAAGGAGCTACAAAGTGCTGAAAAGAGCTAAGAAGAAAAGTATTCCAAGTATCCAAGTGCCCAAGTCCAAGACAAGTGGAAGAAGTGCAACGAAAAGGAGCAAAACGCTCAAAATAAAGAGAAGGGCCAAATACTGATCTTTACTCATTCAAATTAAGGATTTCTCATGATCATCTTGAATATAATTGAAAGATGAAAATAATGCAAAAAGAATGAGGTCATTCCGAATTCGGACGAAGAAGTTGTGGCCAAAAAAAAGCTTTTTATCCAATACCGAAGGCAAGCAAGTATGCAAACGTGTACGCATACTTAGTTCCGAAAATTTCTGCGGGAATTTGAGGTACGCAAACTGGTAGGCATACTTGTTAAGTATGCGTACAGTTATGCGTACTATGGAAAGCCAAAACTCACGGTTTGGGGTCCTTATTTCGTATTTTCGGATCGGGTTCTTGAACCGAACTAGATACTTGATGGCCAAGCAATATAAACCTATAAAAATAGGTATTAGGCCTTTCACATATCATCGAGAATCTCATATCACAAGTTCTACACAAGGTAGTTAATATCGTGTATCGGTATCGTATCGGTCGGGTCCTATACACCTATACAAATGATAATATTTGTTTTTATAGGCAATACATCATTAGGATTTTTTAATATTTATTATTTATCAAACAAAAAATATATTGATATAACCATAATAGAAAATAATAATTGTAGTAAACATACTTCAACCTTACATAATAAAAGGTGGTTGATTAGCGCCTTATACTATCAACAACGAAACCAAACATTGAATGTCATTAGCCCATCAACATCACATTTGATGTAATTACATCCACCATAATCATATATGAAGTTACCAAAATTAGTGGGGTTACTTTCTTGAACTAAAAGTTCAAGAAATCATAATCAAAAGACAAAATACATTAGTGATATATCGGTGTACAAGTGAAACCTATATTATCGATTGTACAAGTGAAACCGATATATCGGTCCGCAGGAGACGATACACGCGTTTTATCGTTTCTCCTTCGTATCACCGATATTTTCAATTCCGTAAAGATTTTTTCCTATATCCTATAAAAACCTTTAATATCGGCCTATACAACCGATATTGACTACCTTGGTTCTACATCAAAACCTAGGGTTTACCCCTTTAGGGGGAAACCACCATTATTCATCTTCTTTGTAATATGAGTAGCTAAATCCTTTGTTAATTAAGGACGAATTCAATGTTCTAAGAGTGAAGCTTTATTATTAATACAAATCTATTGAGAGTTTTTATCATCATCGTTTGTCTTTACCAAATCTGGTTTATGAGTGATTCTTAGATTGATTTGGAGTGCACGCTAGATTGATCTATTGATCGTTCTATTGCTAGTATAAGTTAGGAGATAAGTAATCGTCGAATAACCTTCTACACAAGTAGAAATCACGATACCTTACAGAGGATTCTGTGGAGGAATCGTGTGTAAAAACAACACCATCAAGTAAACCTTGAGCTAAGAGTTTAACTACTGGGATTAACCTAATTCACAAAGCCTAAAGTGTTCGATTGGATTACACCTTGAGTGAGCTACTACTTGGTGGTTCGATTGAATAGAATATGTTATTGGAGAGCTTACGTATACGTGGTAAAAGGAGTTTTGGGGATAGCACTGAGCTAGATGTTATTCTACGGTTGGTGATGAATGGTTCTTACGAACGATAGATAAGTATACTAATCCAGCTATCGCTTGGTAAAGACGAATGATCCTTAATCATCTTTCTTTTCTTATTGTGTTTTTAATTATATCTTATAAAACAAAACCCCCCTTTGTTATTTACTTTAACTTGCTGCTCAAATAACCTATCAATTACACAGCTCTCCGTGGGAACGATATCTTACTACCGCTATATTACTAGTTAATTAGTGGGAAATATATTTATTAATTTGTTGTGCCTACTATAGCCCATACAAATTTTGGCGCCGCTGCTGAGGAGCAGTTGCTAATTGATTTGTTATTTGTTTAGCTTATTTGTTAGTTGTTTTTAGATTTTTGTTTTTATTTTCTCTTTTTCTCTTGTGAGTCGTCATGTTTCCTTACGGAAATAACATGTACGGAGCACAAGATTACACATACAACAGTGGTAATCAATATGGTTTTCAGTCCCATTCATATGATAACTACCAACCATCTTATGGGTATAATCAAAACCAATATTTTGGCTATGATCAATATCCTTCAGAACCTTACGGATATTCTCATACATGTCAACAACCTTATGACGGCATGTATGTGAACAATCACGAGGATGGAAGGATAGTTATGCTTCTGATCAATCGTTTTCTAGTAATGTGCAGACGAAAGGGAGTTATGATACTGAATCAACACCGACTCCTCTTTATCGTGCTTTTCCTTCACTCTTTCCAAAAGAAGGGATACAGACTAGGCGTGTTAATGTCAGAGAACTTTTTAAGCAATACGAGCAGTTAGATAAAACTGGAGCATCAGAAGAGACTCTTCAAGAAATTGATAGAGCCATACGAACCGTACTTCAACGTCGTTGGGATATGGAAGACGATGAGGTTGACGAAGATTCTGATGAAGATGAGCAACCTTTGGAAAGTTCTTGTAACAATGATACAATTATTCTAACTCCGGATCATAATAATGATCACTCGCCTATTCAAACGGAGGACATTGGATATGACATATCTATTGTTATAAATGGTGTAACGTACTCAAACGAAGAAATTAGGAGTTGCATCAATGAACTAGACGTTTTAGGAGAGGATTTCGATTCCGATGACGAGGTTGTTGAGGATATTGAGATTGAGAATGAAACCAAATTGATTGAAGTCGTGGAAGACCCAATTGAGCTAGATAACAATAGTTTGATAGAGGACCACGATATACTCGAGGTAAATAATTCACTATTAATTACGAATGAGGATCCGAAACAAAGTTTGTCTAATACTTTGCGTAATTTTATATCTATTGACCCTTTCCATCCAATTGAAGTAGTTTCCGAAAGAGTTGTTAACCCAACTTTTAAGAAAATAACTCACTTAGGATTGGAGTTGTGTGCTTCTAAAGTTTTAGCGGATTATTTTTCTTCTAAGTATCCACCACTTGATGTGTTTGATTCGAGTACTGTGCAGGTTAACTGAGGAACCTTTTGAAGTTCCTGAATTTTATGTTCTTTATCCACTTTCGAGTGTACAAAGGACTAAGTATGGGGTAAACTTCAATAAAGTTATAGCTTCAATATTTATATTTTGTGCTAACATTTTTGTGAAGCTATTATTTGAATTGCAGATTGTTATTTGGAAGGATTACCAAATTTTCAGATTGTTGGTGTATGGATGATAACAATAACGTCGGGCTGACGACGTTAAACCAAGCGCTACATGCCCATCGGTTTTGTATCTATATCCCTTTTGTTTTTAGTTTTCTTAGTTTTGCATATCATATATTGCATTCCCATCTTAGATTTTACAAGTCCTATATCTATAATGAAAGTTTTGACGAATTCTCGTCAGAAAATTCTGACTGCGCACTTGTCACGAAAATAGCTCTCGGGACTTCATACGGAGTCCGATTTGAGTGGTTGACCCCAAATTTTAAAGAGGACAGACTAGCCTTTTTTTTCCAAAAACAAAATCCGAATTCGGAGTCTGTTAAGTTGGTGCGATAGGCCTGGATATTTGAGTTTCGGAATTTTTCCAGAACTTTTCCAGATTGCATGTCTGTCAGTCCGAAGGACATAAGAGTCAGACCGTTTATCGAAACACTGTGAAATTTTGACATGTTATATAAAAGACGTAGGTGAACAACTTTTGTTTAGGATATCTTTCCTAGTTCCCTACCCATTTGTACAGTTTTCGAGTTTTTGATGTCTGTTAAGTCAAAAATCAGAATTTTCGGTTTTGAACAATGAGGACAATGTTGAGTTTAAGTGTGGGGGAGTAGTTAAGTATGTTTGGCTTGCATATAAAATAAATAAATAATATTATTTGATTTCTTGCATTCTTGAGACTTCATCTTTTGTAGTTAATTATGAGCTATTTAGGATGACACTCTAAACCTTTTTAGGTTGAAACAGTTCTTACGGCTATAGATTGAGTTCCACTTTATCATTCTACAATCGTTATATATACGTTCGTAATTGAATGCGAAACTCAGATGCTAGAAATTCCATGGTAGTCGTTTGAAAGATTTATCCTCGCATTACTGAATCACTTTCTTTTTATTTTTGAAGTTTTATGTTTCTCTAAAGTGATTTGGTGGGATCCTGATACTGCCGTGGATGTTGTAGCAAGGTAATCATTGGTTGAGTTTATAAAATCCCCATAGACAATTGTCTTACACTCATAAAGAGTGAGCCAAAAAAAAAAAAAACATATATATATGGCTCCTCTTCATTTATCGACATTAATAATTCTATGATAAGTCCGGAATTTCGGAGTAATCATGAAGTCGATGAAAACAAAAACATATCATCATTATATAGCAAGTCAAAAAGACTATTGATGAGGTTATCGACACTTGGATAGCAGTATGTGTGAAACGTTGTCCCTGTCTCCGTCACCTAAACAAGCGTGGAATGCAGGATCCAAGGAAACTATCACATACTTGCTGAAAAGGAACATGCGCTTAGAGTATCTAATCATGTGGTCGAGTTAAATGGGTGCTTCTCTCAACTATTATGCTTTAAATAGAAATCCTTTGACGACATTCATACAAGTATTGTGGGTAACATCTTTCACTTTAGTCAACATTTGCACACTTCACTTTTCTATTTCCATTTTCTTATTTATCCGCGTGATTCGGTATGCGAGTGTTGTGAAAAATATTGCAACAAGTACGATGACTATCTTAGTAGAGTTTTGCAATCAGGTTGAATGTCACACGTAAGTAATTGCTTGTGTGTGATGATTGGAATGTATGTGGGATGTTTGCAGCTAAAGAACTATGCAGGCTAATTATTTGGCTTTCTACTTTGTGTATATCCTTAGTGGTTCTTCCAAGGCGAGAAATTGGAGTAGGTTTTGTGGGTATACCTCTTGTAAACCCTCACTAGACTATAACTCGTCCACTAGGAACACCTAGGGGTTTAAACTTTAAAGGCATGTTGCATTAGTTAAGTGCAACCGTTCTCTCAACGACATGGATTTGTTGTATTTAGGATTAGTTTATTTAGTTTGCTCGAGGACTAGAAAAAGCTAAGTGTGGGGGAATTTGATAAGTGCATAATTCATATGATTTTAGTGTCCATTCCATACTTGTTTTAGCAATTATTCTTGCATGTATTCGTATTATTGCTATTGTTTTCTCTTATTTGCCTCTAATAGATGAATCATACAAAAAGAAGCTACAAAGTGCTGAAAAGAGCTAAGAAGATAAGTATTCCAAGTGCCCAAGTCCAAGAGAAGTGGAAGAAGTGCGACGAAAAGGAGCAAAACGCTCAAAATCAAGAGAAGGGCCAAAGATTGATCTTAACTCATTCAAATTAAGTATTTCCCATTATCATCTTGAAGATAATTGAAAGATGAAAATAATGCAAAAATAATAAGGTCATTCCGAGTTCGGACGAAGAAGTTGTGGCCAAAACAAGCTTTTTATCCAATACCGAAGGCAAGCAAGTATGCAAACGGGTACGCATACTTAGTTCCGAAAATTTCTGCTGGGTAGGCATACTTGTTAAGTATGCGTAAAGGTATGCGTACTTTGGAAAGCCAAAACTCACGGTTTGGGGTCCTTATTTCGTATTTTCGGGTCGGGTTCTTGAACCGAACTAGATACTTGATGGCCAAGCAATGTAAACCTATAAAAATAGGTATTAGGCCTTTCACATATCATCGAGAATCTCATATCATAAGTTCTACATCAAAACTTAGGGTTTACCCCTTTAGGGGGAAACCACCATTATTCATCTTCTTTGTAATATGAGTAGCTAAATCCTTTGTTGATTAAGGATGAATTCAATGTTCTAAGAGTGAAGTTTTCTTATTAATACAAATCTATTGAGAGTTTTTATCATCATCGTTTGTCTTTACCATATCTAGGGTTTATGAGTGATTCTTAGATTGATTTGGAGTGCACGCTAGATTGATCTATTGATCGTTATATTGCTAGTAGAAGTTAGGAGATAAGTAATCGTCGAATAACCTTCTACACAAGTAGAAATCACGATACCTTACAGAGGGATTCTGTGGAGGAATCGTGTGTAAAAACAACACCAGCAAGTAAACCTTGAGCTAAGAGTTTAACTACTAGGATTAACCTAATTCACAAAGCCTAAAGCGTTCGATTGGATTACACCTTGAGTGAGCTACTACTTGGTGGTTCGGTTGAATAGAATCTGTTATTGGAGAGCTTCCGTATACGTGGTAAAAGGATTTTTGGGGATAGCACTGAGCTAGCTGCTATTCTACGGTTGGTGATGAATGGTTCTTACGAACGATAGATAAGTATACTAATCCAGCTATAGCTTGGTAACGGCGAATGATTCCTTAATCATCTTTCTTTTCTTATTGTCTTTTTAATTATACTTATAAAACAAAACCCCCCTTTGTTATTTACTTTAACTTGCTACTCAAATAACCTATCAATTACACAGCTCTCTGTGGGAACGATCTCTTACTGCCGCTATATTACTAGTTAATTAGTGGGAAATATATTTATTAATTTATTGTGCCTACGACAGCCCATACATGAGTCCCACAATTTTGCAATGAGAGCAAAATTCAGGGATTTTGGGGGTCTCAGTGAGTGGCCAAAATCCAACATCACTACCGTGCATAATTACTATCTCCTACCCAAACTCGATCTGAAATCTTATTTGGAAGTCCAACTTCGACTAGAATACTAGCAAAGAAACCATAATTCATAGAAAGAGCGTTTTTATCTACCTGAATATGTTTTCCAAAAGCTTTCTCTATTGCCAACAAGTTGTCTTCTTTCCAATATTCCAAGGTTAGCCCTAAAATTTTAATCCAAACTTTACCCAAGGATTCCGGATTGAATCATGGCTCCCAATTTCTCACTTGCAATTCCTGATTTGCCACTTTCCATGAGCCCGCGGTCCAAAATTCTCTTATCTTTTATTGTTATCTAGCTTTATAACAAATAATCCCTTTCCAGCGGGAATGAACTTGACTTCACTTTTAGTATTTCGTTAATTGAACAATTAAATTTAGCTTATTCTAGTTTAATCTTTCTTAAAGCAAGCCTCCCAATAAGACTACATTTTTATTACGATAAGCCTTTCTTGTACATATTATTAGTAACATTGATGGCAAAAAATTCCCCTCAATGACAAGGAGAAGGGAATGCATTTAGAGTAGGAACAAATACTATTGAATTTGTATAAAAAAATTAGAGTTAATTAGTGTGGGTCGTTGATTTTGGTATGGTAGAGGATTTGGGTCCTAAGTTTGTCCAATTTAGTATTTGGGTCGTTGACCCGTTAGTCAACAAAGTCAAGCTTCCAACCTGTTTAGGAGTTAACGTTGGTTAACATTTCTTTCCCTCTCAATTAATTACTTGATGAATATCTTTAACTGCTCTAGATTGAGAAGCTTGCCAATAAATTCGTTTTCTTTTGAGATTAAGCATTAAAGGGTGCCATTTTGTGGGTTCATAACTCATAAGAATTTTAGCTCACTGTAGAGGAGAAGTACGGAGAGGAAGTTTAAGGTCACTCACATCCATTGAAATTTTATCTCATCCGTTCTTTTCACTAATTGGATTTGAGGAGTTGTCTAGTTTTAACGTCTCTGCCTTTACAGTTAAGGACTAGTCTTCGTAAATTAACCATAAGTATGAGAAATTAAAGATTTCTATAGTCAATAATCTCGAGAAAACCCTCATCTTTCGTGAATCACTCAAAGTTGATTATATTCAAGGCAATGAGCAGGGAGTACTTCCATCTTATTCATGGGATTTACCTAATTTGATGTCGGAGGTGAAGAAGCAGTAATTCTTCTACCACTAGCAGGTCATCTATCTCAGTACTCATATCTATTTTATTAATGTGAGATTTGTTATATGAATAATGGACAGTTCTCACATGAAGCATCGTTTTTACTTTACTCGCTATTGTATTGCAAATACTTATGTTGCATTGCATCTATGTGTTACAAATACTTGATATCTTTGAATTCTTATTCTACTCTCGATATTCTCTTTGATTCAAGTACTGGGTTTGTTTTGAATGCTGCATTACTAAGTATGAATGATGAATTGACGAATCTAAGTATGAATTGACGAATTCAGTTAGGCGTATAAACTGTTTGTGTTATTATCTGAACCACAAAAGATATGGACATAACTGAGTGGCAAACTTCGTAATTATATTAACTGTATAACTAACAGTTTGACCAAAATGGTTAGTTGACTGGTTTGACTAACGGGTTGACGACCCAAACACTAAATTGGACAAACTTACGACCCAAATGCAAAGGGGTACCAAAATCTAGGACCCAAACACTAATTTACTAAAAAATTATATGAAGATAAAAAAATAATCTACCTTGGGAGGCCCATTGCTCAAACGAGACGATATATGAAAACCATCTAAAATGAACAAACGCTACAAAAATATGAAGATGTAATTCCTAAAACACACAAGGATATGTAGAAAATCTAAAGCTGCAATAAACAAACACTTGCAAAAGCTACAGAAAAATTCTGAACCTAAAAAAAAAACGAACAAGAACGATTGCTAGAGAAGAGTTGAGTGATCATCAAACAAAAAAAATAAATCGAAATCTTAAATCAAGCATTTTGGAGATTAAAATTTACCAGGTTCAACAATTGAGGAAGAACACCCGGCTAAAATAGAAAAACAAACATAACCCAAGAGCGAGATCATGATGAACCATTAATGAAAGACTAAAAAATCATAGCTTGTTAAGTTCCTTCCATATGATTCAAGCTCATATATGAGGGAAACCTAAACCCTAAAAAGGTCAAAATAGGAAGAGGAAAGTCAAAAACTCCAAAATAAAGTATTGGAATCGAGAAAAATGAAGAAAACCAAGTAGAGACAAACTGCACCCAAAACATTGAATTCATGTACTCCTTAATAGTAATAGTGCTTTTGGTACTATGGTAATGTTATAAAATGAGTATGGATACAGGACTGAAAGATGAAGATCTTGGATTTGGAAGGGTATCTTGAAGGAATAAGTAACATTCAGAGAATACAACAGCTGGAAAGTTGGAAATGGTTATCATCAGTATTTGGGATGACACTTGGTTGGACGATAATTATATACTTTTGAGCAAACTAGAAAGTTCTCACGAAGATCTTTTGAGAGTAAATCACTTGATCTCTAAAGATGGAGCCTAGGATACAACCAAAATTAGCAACTAGTTCACTCATAAGGAATCCAGAGTTTGCTGAGGAAGATTAAGTTCGTAGAAGCTGACTAACAATGGGGATTTTTAGTGAAACCGCTTTACAAAGAAAAATAGGTAAAAATATATTAATGAGCCTCGGGCGTCTTATTGGGACAATATTTGGAAAATAAACGTTGCTCGTGTCATTAACATCTTCCTTTCCTTTGTAAGTATTCACATGAAATCCTCCCCACCAGTGCCAAAACTGCTAGAATTTTACATTACATTATTCTATATGTAAAGTCTACAAATATATGAAGGAAATTATGGCACACCACGTCATGGAATCTCATCATGTTACCTAATTATGGCAGTGTCTTTATGGGGCCAACCATGAGGAATTTGGCAACAACACTAGTTTCACTAGTTGGTTCAGTTCGTGGTTTGATACAAAATGACTGATAGACACAACAAGTTAACTCACGTTACTTCTTGCTCGTTTATTTGGAAAGCCAAACATTATTATATATTCAATCAAACTGAGTTGAATGCTAAACATACTGTGCAGAACATAAAACAACATACTTGTTCTTATCACATGGTTCACGATCTTCATAATCATATTTTGAATAATGTCCTATACACCAGAAGGGACCATACTGGACAACTAGTTCATGATCATGCCAATAACAATGGGTTATTTTGGGTCAACATTCAAATTTGTGCCATCCAAGATCCTGAAAATTATTTATTTTATACTGATTTAATTGTTGTTGATTTTGTAAGTGTTAGAGAACTGCTCGGTCGAACTCGCAAGCGTTGCTATCTCAAGCTTGGTTTTCAAGTTTAGTTGCCAAAACTATAATTATTGATTTCTAGTCTACTTATAGCTAAGTCTCGGATTAGGATAGTAAGTGTATTTGAGCTTTAGACTCCACGGAGTTCATCGAATGAAGACGAAGAACTACTCAAGGGAACTTGTGGAACTTCATCCACAAAAGATATGTGGAGACTTGAACTCATCTATCACTCAAAATTCTATCTAATCTATCTCCTATTTGAGACAAAAAGTTGTATTGCTATATAGACTTCAATTATACACATTTGCTTTTTCAAGCCGAGTTTATCTCGCTTATCTATTTCTCGAAATATGTGTTGGTAAGCTTTCGCTTTAACCAAGTTCATCTTTTATTCTTGACGAAAGTCAAAAGATGATCATGTGAAAATTGCCTTGTAACATCTTACATGATTTGTGTGAGACGGTCATTTGATGTAGACTCGGAATATTTCGTATTGATCATTCGATCACTTGAAAATTGCTTTAAAGCTAATAGTTTGTGTGAGACAGCTATTGTCGTCTTCCAAGAATGTTTCAATGATTGAAATCAGGGTTTAGAACATATAACCATGTTTGGGTATAAACCTAATGTGTATTCACATTTGTGTAAAGTCCAAAACCGGGAACCAAAGTATGCGTACACGTACGCGTACTGGCTGGTTGTTGTAAATCCGGAAACTAAGTATGAGCACCCGTACGCGTACTGGCGGAAGTTCAAGTTCCGTGAATTTCTGCTGGAGTTTGGAAATGTAAACGGCATGCGCACCCGTACACGTACTGGCGTAACCAAACTCAGTCCGGCTACTTAGGTATGCGTACATGTTTGCATACTTAAGTAGGTTATGTTCTAAAATCGGTTTGTTCATGAACTAATACATTTATATAATAAGGAATGCAATCTTTTGCAAACCGTGGCTATAATTTTCATGAAATGATTCGAGTGAATCAAAATCGATTTTGCTTCAATTGTGTCTTGTATACTTCTATGAGAATATAAACAATTGAATAACTCTCTAACTAGTTTCATTTGAGTCATTTGAACTAGTTATGATAAAGATGAATAAGGCTGATATGAAAGTGCTCGTATGGCTAACCATTGGTTAACTATTGTTGAACCAATTAGGTGAACACGTTTAGGTACGGTTACCTTTATCTAAATGATGGTTTATTTCATTTGTGTATAACAAGCTAAGTTCGATCTAACAGTTGAAAGATATTAGCTTGAATCTAATCAAGTTTTCATCTAACGGTGAATATTGAATGCTTTTTTACCAAGATAACATTGATTGCAAACCCTGATTTGGAGACTATATAAAGGAGAGCTCTAGCAACTGGAAACCTAATCCCCACACCTCCCGTGTGATACTAGTTGCGACTAGAGTCGATTCTCCTTTAACCTTAGGTTTTTCTAAAACCCGGTAGGTTAACGACTTAAAGACTTCATTGGGATTATTAAACCAGACCCAACTATTTCTCTGTAGTTGCGAGTTCCGATCTAGCTGTTTTCTATCGTGATTGAGTACTATCTTCTTTAAGATTTGCTCGAGATTTATTCTCCGATAGGCAAGATTAAAAAGTAGTCACAAACACCTTCGTCTCATCGTTTGTGATTCCACAATATCTTGTTTCGTTAATCGATTAAGATTATTGTGAGGTGATTGATAATACTAGGTTGTTCTTCGGGAATATAAGTCCAGTTTATCAATTGGTTCCTGTTCACCTTGATTTATCAAAAGACTGAAAAAAACTCGTAGGTATATCTGTGGGAGACAGATTTTTCTATTCAATAGACTTTTCTGTGCGATACTGATTTGTTTATCAAGTCTTCGACTTTGGGTCCTAGCAACTCTTAGTTTGATCAGCTAAGGGAATCAAGTACGCAGAATCTGGTGTGGTTCAAGAGGCGTAAGGAACGCGACTGTACCTTGATCAGTATGAGATTGATTAGGGCTCAACTACATTCCAGTCTGAAGTTAACTGGTAGTAGGCTAGTGTCTGTAGCGGCTTAATACAATGTGGTGTTCAAATATTGACTAGGTCCCGGAATTTTTCTGCATTTGCGGTTTCCTCGTTAACAAAATTTCTGGTGTTCGTGTTATTTCTTTTCCACATTATATTTTGTTATATAATTGAAATATCACAGGTTGTGCGTTGAATCGATCAATTGGTAAATCCAACCTTTGGTTGTTGATTGAAATTGATTGATCCTTGAACATTGGTCTTTGGTACCGTTCAAGTTATTTCTCTTATATTCAATCGGGCTCGCAAATTCCTATTTGTTTGATTGCGGATTGAATTGAGAAATTGAGATACGAACTCTTGGATATATTTTTATTGATTAAGTCTGACTGTCTAGTTGATTCTCTTGGATTTATATTGGAGTTTGTCCATATAGATTGCTAAGCGAAATATTGGGTGTGGTTGTTAGACCCCCGATTTTTCAGTAAGAAATCATATTGGGGATAGATGACATCAAGGATACAATGAAGAATGGAAACAACAGGAGGGACATATTTAGATTTTGGATGAGCTAAAGAAATGCAATGCACAAGCATTAGAATCCACGTTCAAGACATGAAAACTCTCATCAAATTTACCCTGTGAAAGAAAATATTGTCCAAACATATTTGCTCTAAACTATTATAAAAGTAGGAGGGATTTTGTAGGTATCTTACCAGGTGTCCCTTTTATTTTATTAAATCTCAGCACTATTCTTAAGACAGAGACTCTCATATTTTTACTTAACTTTGGTCTTTGAAAACCAAAAAAATGATGCTAATTACAGTTTACTAGCCTAGATATATGTACTCGCATTACGCTTGCCTAAGTTTTCGTGTAAAGAAAATAGCGACAAACGACAATCTTAGGAACCACTCAGGTTACTAAGGCACTGGGTTCCTATTCTCCTCATAGGAAAAAAAGTAGCGATAAATTGTGAATTCAACCCTAACCTCATCATACTGGCTTTCAGAGCCCGACCTGAAGTAGGGCGAGAGGTGAGGTTTCCCCAGGCCCAGCTCTGTCTAAGACTTTTCCCTTACCAATTAAGGATTTTTGTCAACTATAACACTGGTTCGCCTAAGCCAATCTAGGGCCTCTCTCATAGGAAAAAAAGGTAGGTGGCAAGATTCGAATCGAAATCTGAATCTCCCACTTATCCGACTGTGTACCAAACCACTAGGCTAGTTTCTCATTTATTCTTTATGGGTATCTGTATTTTACCAAAGGGAGTTATCAATCAAATTGACAAAATCCAAAGATCTTTTTGGAATGGACATTCTGTTGATCAAAGAAAGCTGCATTTTATTAATTGGGGAAAAACTTCTCTTCACAAGAAGGATGGTGGTCTGGGATTACAAAACATTGAATTGGTAAATAAATCTTTGCTATGCAAACTAGCATGGAGACTTCTGGAGAACAAGAATGCTAAATGGGTTCAATTATTCTCGGCAAAATATCTTCAAGATCACTCTTTTTGGAATGCAGACGCTATAAAGAAAGGATCTTCTATTTGGCATGGTTTGATGCAAGTAAGATCCTTTTTGGAGAACAAAATATTCTGGCAAATCTCGAGTGGTAATTCTGTTAAGATTTGGGAAGATCCTTGGGTTCCAAATCAGGTAAATCATTTACTCCCATTACCAGATATATTGCCAGAAAATATTATGCATGTTTCTGATTTAATGACTGAAGGAAATATTAGCTAGGATGTTGATATTATGCAACAATTGTTTAGTCAACAAATCGTGGATGAAATTCAAAATATTTTCTTAAATGGAAATAATATACAAGATATCCTTATTTGGTCTCCCACAGTTACGGGTAATTTTTTTTACAAAATCTTGCTACAAGATTCTTTCAGAAAATATTCCTTCTTCATCGGCTATGCATGAGTTCCCTTGGCGTAAGTTTTGGTCTTTCTCTTTCATTCCTCCAAAGATTATGGTTTTTACATGGAAGTTGATTTATAATGGTTTGCCAGTTAATCAAAACATCAAAATATTTGTCTATCAGATAGATCCATCGTGCACATTCTGCAAACAAGAGGAGGGGTCCATTGAGTATTTATTTTTTAATTTCCCATGGTCTGCTACTATTTTTGAAAATATATAGATGGAATTCTCCGGCCTGACAGATACCAGGAACTCCCGAGATGTTATCATAAGTTGGTTGGAAGAAACGAATTTATTCAAGTTTACTATGGGCTTGTGTGTAATCTGGAATATATGGAAAATGAGGAACGAGATGGTCTTTTCTGATGCTTCTTTCTCTGCAGGTATGGTGATCAAGAAAGCTCATATTGATTATAATGTATGTATTCAGGATAATCCGAGATTCTCTCTTGAAGAAACAATCACTGAGTCTGTCTCTTGGCAACCTCCAGATTATGATTACTTTAAAATCAATGTAGACGCAGCTTTCACTCCGAATAAAGTAGCAGCGGGTTCTATTGTTCAAGACCATGAAAGAAGATTTTTAGGATGTGAAACAATAACTTTTGATGCAACCTCTCCACTATATGTAGAAACGAAGGCAGTTCTTCTTGGTATTCATCTGGAAAAAAGATTACAGTTAAGGAAGGTAATTATAGAAGGTGATGCTTCTAATGTTCGTCAAGCAATCTATGGGGATACCAGTGATATTCCTTGGAGCATAAACTCGTTGGTTTTACGTATTCGAAGTGAAGCAAACGATTTTGATGATATTAGTTTTGTTTATGTTCCAAAAAGTGCAAATGTATTAGCACATGACCTTTGTCAATTTGCAAAACATGATGATGTTTCAGGATGGTGGAATTCTTCTTCTCCACCTATTTGTATCTCTTCAAACCTCAATTATAATGAGGTAGTCTAAATAAATAAAAGCTAAGGGTTCTTTGGAACCCTTTTTCCGTTCAAAAAAAGTTACTCATTTATGACACTAGGTGCGTGTATACAAATTATATACCCAAATTCACGGATTCTTTATCATATGCAAACTGTTTTTAGTTATGTCACGTTAGTTTTACTTCTTTTTTACCTGTCATTTTTAGGGGCGACCCCAAACGAATTAGGGCGACACTAAAAGACAAAAAAGGTCACCCAAACGTAAATATAAGCTACCCCTTATCTTCGATTTTTCGAAATGGCCAATATGCCCTTATATAATCGGTAGCCTACACCATAATCGGTAGGTTAAAGGCGAATCGGTAGGTTAAATTGAAACTATACCTACCGATTATTGTGTAGATACTTCGGCTAATAATCCCTTTTATAATCGGTAGCTTATCCAACTTGTAAGACTACCGATTATAAGGAGCCCCATATTCAGCCTTGGCCAAATTCCATAGGTTTTGAGGGTGCGAGCCAACTATAACCACTTGGCTTGAGCTTTGGATGTAGCCATAATCGGAAGCCTAATAGGTTACATACACTACCGATTATAAGTTGCCCCAAAATGAGTTTTTTCTAAAATCCTTCACGTAATGAATTTTGAAATCAAACATAATCGGTAGGTTATATAATTATATAACCCACCGATTATAACGAGCCCCGGATCCAACCTTTGCCATATTTCATAGGTTTTGAGTGTACACAGCCAGCCATAACCATGTGGTTTGTTAAGTTGGATGTAGCCATAATCGTAAGCCAAATGTTCCAAAACCTACCGATTATACAGTTGCCCCAAAATGAGTTTTTTCTAAAATCCTTCTTGTGATGAATTTTGAAATCTACCATAATCGGTAGAGTTAACAACTTAACAACCTACCGATTATAAGGAGCCCCAGATCGAACCCTTGCAAAATTCCATAGGTTTTGAGTGTACAGAGCCAGGCATAACCATGTGGTTCGTGATTTGGATGTAGCCATAATCGTAAGCCAAATAGGTTCCACAACCTACCGATTATTGGTTGCCCCAAAATGAGTTTTTCTAAAATCCTTCATGTGATGAATTTTGAAATCTACTATAATCGGTAGTCTACTCAACTTAATAACCTACCGATTGTAAGGAGCCCCAGATCGAGCCCTTGCCAAATTCCATAGGTTTTGAGTGTACAGAGCCAGGCATAACCATGTGGTTCGTGATGTGGATGTAGCCGTAATCGGACGTCAAGCAGGTTACATAACCTACCGATTATAGGTTGCCCCAAAATCAAATTTTGAAAGCTACCATAATCGGTAGATATGCTAACTCAAATACCTACCGATTAGCCTAGCATTTCAAACCAAATTTCAGAAATAGCCGTTGGAGTTTTTGGGAAAAAGAAAAAGAGTCGTTGGAACCTAAACCTATATAAAGAAACTCATATCTATCACCCCAATTGCAGCAAACTCTTTCCTCTCTTCAGTTCTAATTTTGAAAACCAAAAACATGGATATTGCTTTTGCCGAAGAAGAAGATTGTGCTATTTATAGAGCGTGGGTTGTGGTAACTGCTCATGATCGTGTTCACAAGCTCCACAAACGGGAATTCAAAGAGCAGTTATGGAACCGTATTCTAATGGTATTTGAGGCGTTAGATGGTAATCGAATTTGAAGATCATCCAATGACATTAAGATGAGAAAGAAGGCGGTCGACAAGGAGATTGACAAACTTGAAGATGAAGAACGATTTGTTAGGGACGCTTTTTCTTGGTGGACGTATGAAAAACGAGTAAGTATCTTTATAACTCCGACTCACATTAACATAAGTTAGTACTAACTTGTTACTCATTCGTAATTTCGCAGAGAAATCTTGCCGATCATCGGTATATGGACCTCTACGAGAAACGATTTGAACATGAAGGATGTTACAAGATCAAGAGGGATAATTTCTGTGGTGTTTGGACGTTATGATCTTTTTTAATACTTTTATGGTCAATTAGGAGTATGGATTTAGGTGCTTTTGACGAAATTGTAAGGTTAAGGTCGTTTGAACTTTATGTAATGGATGTAATCGGAGGATTATTAATATAAAAACTTTTCGATTGTAAACAAACGGAAGCGTATTTTGTTAAACAAACAACCGATTAATATATTCGGTTATCTTATGTGTCAACTAACTCTACCAATTATGGTATTATTTGGTTCCAGTAAACATAAGTTCTTTCACATAAAATAATCGGATATTAACAAAAACTAAACCTACCGATTCATTTAATTCGGAAGTCAAGGTGAAAATTTACCTTCCGATTATGGTGTTGTTTGGTTCGAAACCATAGTTGTTTTTGGTAGAATAATCGGAAATTAACAAAACCTAAAACTACCGATTAATAATATGGAAGTCAAGGTGCACAATTACCTCCCGATTATGGTGTTGTTTGGTTCCAGAAAACAAAGTTTTTTTACATAGAATAGTCGGAAGGAACATAACAAATAAAACTACCGATTATTATTATTCGAAAGTGAAGGTGCACAATTCCCTTCCGATTGTGGTGTTTTTTGGATACAGAAGACAAGTTTTCTTTACACATGATAATCGGAAGGAAAAGTATATTAGCAATCTTCCGATTCTAACAAAATATTTTGCAAAATCCCCAGAATCGGTAGGTTAATAACGTATAATGTTACCGATTCGACTAAAAATGCAACATCCCGAATCGGTAGGTTCATATATAAACTTATCTTCCGATTGTGTTCCAAAATTCAACAC
Source organism: Papaver armeniacum (assembly GCA_023531295.1). Lineage (NCBI taxonomy): Eukaryota > Viridiplantae > Streptophyta > Magnoliopsida > Ranunculales > Papaveraceae > Papaver > Papaver armeniacum. The sequence goes on from JAJJWW010011084.1 coordinate 36,194, forward strand.
TTTCATGTCTCTTCATGTGATTCGCTTGCGAGTCATCGTTAAATGCATAAACATAGCAACATAACCATTCATAATCCATAAACATAACGTAACAACTAATAATCCGACACAAACTTTGAAACTGACATAATCCGACATACTCCTACATAAACAAAATTATCCATAAAGTTAACGAAAAACATCGAGAGTTTACAACATCGAAATTTTACTTGTTCCTTTTTTCTTGGATTTTGCGACCTTTACCACCTCTACGACTTGGACCAACATCCTCATTGGTTTCATCAACTTGAGTGCTCGATGGCCGAGTTCTTTTGGTCACCTTGGTTGTAGGTTTCTTTTGCACTTTTTCCCGAACCGAGATGCATACTCCTCATTGTCAACGTTATCAATCAACTCTTGGTTTTTTTATCTTCTCAAGTGGCACAGGCTCTCCGGACTTTATGCAATCAGTGCACCATTTGGACAAACGCTTGAACCTGCTCATCTGTTATAATGCATAGCATACTATCAAACGGTTATTACTCTATTTTGACCCATACTATTAAACTAATTAACAAAATAATACGTACCAATCTATCAAAACCCGCAGGCTTCTCTTTGAGGATACTCTTGTACGAAGCTGGCTTTGCTTTAAGATCACGGATTACACGAATATGAGAAACATTGCGGTACCAATCCATATAGTTGGGAGAATTTTCAAAACCTTGGTTGGCTGCCCTTCCTTGGTTGATCAAGTAATGTACCCTTCTATCCCAATGGAATTTACAGGATGGTGAACCCTTGTGAACCACCGTGATAGAATCTTTATCAGACTTGCAGTGCTCCAGCTCCAAAGTGAAATTGTCATGGATTTGGTCCTTTGGTATACCTTGTACAAAACCGTGTTGTCGCATCACCCTTGAGGCATTGTACATCACATATCTGTGGGGTGCCACAACGGTCCAAAATAAAGTGCCAAATCGGACCCGACCCGCGATATGTCCATCGGCTCGGTCTTCCTTGTATGGATCAAAGCATACGTCTTGGGCATTAAGTGAGTCCAAAATCTCCCTCAAACGAATCAACTGCTGCTCCTTCGTCCTAGAATGGTTGTCATCGAAGACAAACTTTCTTCCTATAGGGTCACCTTTCTCCTACGCCGGGTTTTCAATGGCCAATCCCAAGATAGGGAAGTGGTCGTAGATCCATGTCTATATTGTCATTTTTGCAAGTATTAGGAAATTGATTCTTCAATAGTATAAAAATAAAAAAAATAACCAAGTATGTGGAGTTAATAAACAATACCGTAGTAGACTCACGTCCCGGCCACTTGGCTAATTCCAAACCTCGACGCCTTTCTCAACTCTTCCATCAACCACGCATGGCATGCCGTGCCCCAAGAGTACTCATGCACTTTATCAAGAGGATCCAGAAGTTGTAAAAGGTTGGCGTCGACCCGATTGCCACTGGCATTGGGTAAAATGACACATCCCAATACACATAAGAGATATGCGGTGGCCGCGTGGTTGACTTGCTCGTCCGTTAAAGTTCCTTTCTCTTCTTTATCCTTGGTGCCCTTGAACATATCCATCAGAGTACCCATGTTGAACTGTCTAGTTCTATACTTCATGCATCTTTTGAACTCAGTTGTTGATATTTCTTCATCCCAACCCAAACACTTCTTAGTCAGATCATAAAGATTCCTCCATTCCAACTGCTTAGTGAACTCAGCCCTAACACCCTTTCCATGGACGGGGAGTTTAAGAATCTGCTCAACATCATCTGGGGTTATCGTCATCTCCCCAAACGGCATATGGAAGGTGTCGGTCTCAGGATAAAGTCTCTCCACAAACTCCGACATAGCCACCCGGTCATGTTCCAACATTGAGTTCTCCGCAGCATCAGCCAACCTTGAATTTGCAATAATGGTCTTGAACCTTTCACATTCACCCTCCAAAGGCCAATCTAGCATTTTTGTTGGTGCGGCGGTCGCTTTGAGTAAACGAACCGCATCGGAATGATACTATTAAACACATGACAAGTTAAAAAATAAAATTAGAATTACTTAAAACTATAACCCTTAAAAGTATTACGAAGAAAAACATAATAGGTTAATGAAATGGATACGATCATTACCTCAGTTTCATATATTTCTCTGGCCCAGGATTCTTTGTATCCAAATAAAAATTGTCCTCCATCCTCCGGCAGCCCAAGGATTACACCTTCGGAATATCTTTCACCTTGGTTCATCCGGGACAAGGTGTTTCGCTTTCTTTCGAGGAGGATTTTTCTTTTCGGCTTCTCCTTCTTCTTGAGCACCACTAGGTTGTCCTACTTTGGTTGTGATGGTGGAGCACTTGGTTGAACAGCTTCTTGAATCGGTTGTGATTGAGACGCACTTGGTTGAACACCTTCTTGGATTGGTTGTGATTGAGGGGCACTAGGTTTAACAGCTTCTTGGCTTGCTTGTTGAGTTCCATCTTGAGCACTTGAAGCGGCGTTAGCAGTCCTAGCTCTCCTTGCACTAGCTGTCAGGTTCTGACGCAAATCCTTCCTTGCACTAGCCGAGACAATTGCATCTTGGATGTTTTTACCTCGCCTATACCTAAACAACAAAAGAAAGTACAACAGGTTATTAATCTATATATTCGGTTGGTTGATTTAACCAATTGCCTCCGATTACTCTCAATCGTAAATATCAGTTCACCTAAAGCTACCGAATACGTATAATCGGAAACAAAAGAAAAATTTTGGTGTTCGAATATGTTTATCTACACACAATAATCGGAAGCTAAATTTCAACATAACCCTCCGAATACTAATAATCGAAAGTCATAAAAATTCCACCCTTCCGAATGCATCACAATCGGAAGCCTCACAAAACTAATTTCTACCGAATATGCATCACTTTGAGTCCAGAAATTACTCAATTGGTTCAGCCTAAACAATCGGAAGGAAATTACAAAATATAGCACCCGATTATTGGGTCTCTAATACTTGTTCTTCACTAGTATATTCGGAAGGGAAAAACAAAATTAGCTTCCGATTATGATCGATTATTGCGTCTCTAATACTTGTTCTTCACTAGTATATTCGGAAGGCAAAAACACAATTAGCTTCCGATTATGATCGATTTAGGCCTCAGTAATGAAAAACGTTCTATAATCGGTAAGCAACCTAAATTTTTAACACCCGAATATGACAAATGTTCTCGTGAAATGAAGAATTCGGCCACAATCGGAAGTTTAAAACAATACCTAACCTACCGAATCTGGGTAATAATCGAAAACCCTATATAAAAAAAACATGGATTCGTCGAATTGAAGCAATATAAACCTAATTAATGGTAGAATCTTACCTAATCGGCGCCATTTCAAGTTGCCTGAGAGTTTGGCTATCAGTATCGCCTACATTAGGGACTTCATCTTCTTCGTGTTCTTCGGGTTCGTGAGTTAAAACCTCTTTATTACGGGCATGCAATCCAATATTTGGATCCTCACCGCGCACTACGTTTTTGGTTCGAGCTTTCTTACGTTCCTTTTCTTTCATCTTTATAGATAATAATCGACGATGATTCGATTCGACGATTAACGATATATAGCGAGGAGAGGGGGGGAGTTTTCCTCTGTTGCAATCGGAAGGAAAGAGGAGAAGAGGAGTTGAAGTGGAAGTTGAAAAGAAAATGAAATATAATGAATTTAGGTTGACATTGGTTTTATCTGTCAAACGGTTATTAATCGGTAGGTAATACCACCTAATTAGCTACCGATTGTTGAGTATCCCAAAATCGGTAGAGGGGTTTACTTATAACCTACCGATTATTGGAAGCCCCAAATTGAACCTTTGCCAAATTCCATAATTTGAAGGTACGGGGCCGACCATAACCACTTGGCTTGAGTTTGTGGATGTCGCCATAATCGGAAGATTAATAGATTACTTAACCTTCCGATTATAGGTTGCCCCAAAATGAGTTTTTTCTAAAATCCTTCATTGCATGAAATTTGAAATCTACCATAATCGGTAGGAATGTTTACTTTTACCATCCCGATTATGGGAAGCCCTCAATCGTTAGCTTAGACATTTTTTTATTCGTCCGATTATATAGTAGCCCCACATTTCACCATTGCAAAATTCTTAAGATTTCTTATTTCTATACTTTAACAATCTGTAGTCTCGTGAGGTTGTTTTTCATACCGATTGTTATAGAAGCCAGATGCGAGTTTGGCACAAAATCGATATTAATCGGTAATATAATATCGTTGCTAAGCTTCTGATTGCTTTATCATAATCGGGCACAAAATAGCTTCCGATTATGTAAGGGCATTAACGTATTCTCGCGTTTTTACATCCCTTAACATTGTATATGGGTTGGGAATAAAAAAGTCGCCCTAATTCGTTTGGGGTCGCCCCTAAAAATGCCAGGCTTTTTTAGCATATATTTTCAAATTTTGACAATGAAAAACGAATTTTATGACTATAACAGTACAATATTTCGATATACTAAAAAAAAATGTTTATTGTTGTTATGATATTTTGGGTGATTTTTTTTAACCGCATAAAAGGCCCTATGAACAAGGTCTCACAGTGCCCTTCTAATCTCAGGATCGGCTCAGCGGGCTTTGATATTTTAGTAGATCCGAGGGACTCACCTAAAGGTCCTAAACACTTACACCTTGTTATCGTATGAATCTGACTCGTCTGTATCTGATTAATATCACATGATTCATCTGGATCTGACTCAATGTGTTTGTTTTTTGCGTCAGATCTGACTCATCCGACTCAAAAATATGTGAGTTAGGGGCATTTTATTCCGTGACTCAAATGGGTCCGGAACATGAGTTAGGATTGATTCCGGTCGGAGTCAGATCTGACTCAAAATAAAAAACAAACGATCCATTATCTGATTAAAGCCGAGTCAAAAAAGAAATAAAAAAAAATTGATAATATGATATGAATCTGACTCACATAAGTCCTTTTCAAAGATTCAGACTCAGTCATATGGACCGATCTTATGAAACACGAGCCATTGTGTAAGCAAGCCAAAAAAACTCTAATGTCCTGTACTCTCCAGTGTATCAGTAAGATCATTAGCGCCCAAATCTGGTGTTCTACTGGCAAAGAAGAAAATAAAAAGTAAAATATCAAAGGCATGGAGAATTGGGAGCAGTTGACCCTCTATAGCAGGTGGCACAGATGCTTGTCCACAATTCTTACATTGAGCCATGAGCACGTGTGTGTGGGAACCAAAATGTATCTTTATTACCTCGGGTAGGTGATCATAAATAATGTAATGAAATGCGTGTCCTATGAAGTTATGATAAACCCTAGAAAGCGTATTGAATGACATTGGAAGTTCAAACCTGACGAGACTGGGTATACCCAATTTTAAAGGACACTTTTTGTGGGTTTTAGGGGGAGTCCTAATGGGTAAGTTACAAAACTACCCTTATCCATTAATAATCTTAATTACCCTAAATCAATTTTTATTCTCTTCATTTCATCTTCTTCTCTTCTTCTTCTTCTTCATCATCATCTTCCATCAACCAAAGCCATATAAAAATCTTCAACTTTGATTTTCCAAAAAAATTGTTGACTCTACCAGCGAAAAGAAGACTATAAATAATGTTTAAACTCAAACTCATCATTGTGTTGTGTGATTTGACTGTTATATTAGGTTAGAAATCGAAAATTATGATTTACGTGTTTTTGGTCGGCAAGGTCGTAACATGCATATCTTCTTGAGCTTTTCATAATGACCATATACATCAGTAAATTTTTCAACCGTCGACGGGGTATTTTTTGAATACCTTGCGGCCAAGCAAATAGGAAGGGTATTTTTGAATACCTCTTAGGCCAAAAATGACTGAAGGGTATTTTTGAATACCTTGCCGCCAATAAATTTTTTATGTCATCTCTCAGTATGTCAAAAAACAAAACAAAAGTCGACAAAGGTCGACGATGAAGATCATGTAGGCCACTTTTGGTAAGATGATCTTCATCGTCGATTTCTCTGACTTTTCATCGAATCGAAAGTGTTGATTTATTCTTTGATTTTGAGTATAATTTCATATAACAGATTTGCAATCCCCTTTTTAGAAGTATTTCGGTTGTGTGCTTCGTTTTCGTTGCAAGAGATATTCTCAAAAAATCATCAAAAAAAATCATCAAAAAAAATCAATCAAAAACAAAATTTCATAACTTAAAATTCATAAATTTTAATCTATTCAATCAATTTAAACTTAATTAATTAATCTAATTAAAATTTTAATGTTAATTAAACGAGGGTAATTTTTTCATTTTGAAAATACAAGGTTAAGGGGTGGCTTGGTTTTACTTCAAAATGACCCTATTTTGTCTTATTTAGTATACCCCAATTAGTTTGGGTATAGTGGTATACCCAATCTCGCCTGGAGTTGAAAGTCCAAGAAAGGAAGGTGTATCTAAGTATGAAACGAAGAAAAAAAAATTAAGCTGGTGAGAATGTCGGCGTATCTATGGAGTGTTTAGTCAAAGAAAATTCTGTTTGTTTCTTAGGTTTGGAGCAGTAATTATTACGGCAAATTTTAAGAAGGATTTCGAGGTAAAAATAACATTATCCTATTCATATAAGTAGTATAGTAGGGGTTGGACCATGTCCCATGTGGTTTAGCAGTTCCAAAGCAGTATAAAAGAACAAGAATACACTATGGAACGTCACTATTGTTGAATGGATAGAGATATATTCATGTGCATAAGAAAACAAGATAAAGGCTTTCTAAAGAATTTTGTGTTCCTCGTGCTCAGGCGGATCATGAGTTATTCTTCCGTGATTTCCTTCCTCTATCCATGGAAGATGGAATTTTTGTAGGGTGTTTTACAAAATGGTCACAGTATCCTTAATTGGTTTAAATAATGATCATACTTTAAATTAAGGGTTACAAACTGGTCTTTCTCCATCCGACACACATAAATTGAAAAAAACGGTAAAAATTGTGACTAATCTACCCCTTTTTCTCTTGTAACCGTGGTAGTTGAACCATGGTTAACATACGTCTATGTGGCAGCTCTATGCATCCGTGGTACTGACACGCCACCTGACAGCTTGAAGATGTGGCAATCCACCTGGCATTTTTACACGTGGCGTCTTCTATGTGGTTGGAAATGTGATTTGTTCCCAATGACTTGATCTTGCCTTTCACTATAAAACCACACACACCTGCAGACAGAAATATGCATTCATTCATTATCATTCACAATCCTCATACACTAATATGTTTAGAATGGGTGGTGGCAAGATGGAAGAATATTGCAGCAGCAGTTCAGGGGAGACATCAAGTAGCAAGAACGAGATCAACAACATCAACAATTGTTGTGGTATGTGTGATAAAGGTATGCATGAGGCAATAGACTGTCCCTGGATCTATTCTAGATGCAAAATGGTACCTTGCAATGGTTTGAGGAAGCTGTTGAAAGCACAAACTGATGATCATCATGGTGAGAAGTTCTTCAGCTGCTCCATATGCCCATACTTTGAGTGGTTTGCAGATGCTACAACACCTGGAAAAGCAATGCAAATTCAACTTCCATCTCCACTTTCCTGCCTTGCTTGTGGTGACAAAAGCCATACAAAAATCAATTATCCATGGGCTAATCAACCCTGCAAGAAGAAGAAATATAAGGGCACGATAACATTAAAGATATGTAATAATGAACATAAGCGTGGAATAGCTTACCTCAAATGTACCATTTATGCGGAGTTTCAATGGCTTTCGATGCTCTTTTCCATGAAACCAAAGCTGCAACCCTGAAAATGACAGAACTATGCAAGCAGATAGGCAATCTAACTATGTAAAATGTAATCAGTGACAATGAGAATAATAAAAAAAGAAAATTAAGTTAATTACATATATTACCCATTAATAATTAATATAAGTCTGTTTAAGTAAGTTAACTGCAAACAGATGCAGTGAAATCCATTCAAACATCCATTGAAACAAGCAAAAAAACAACAAGGGAGTGATCTTTGAGTGCATATGGCGGTGTATTCGCATCTCCATTCTTTATCTTGTCATACAAATACTCAAAGAACAAATTCTCGCATTAGTCGCTCTATTTTACGGTCTTGATTGAGTAGAACATGTATGCTTTAAGTTGAATCTCCTCACAAAGTAAAAGTTGGTTCACCACTGGTAACACTTGCCAGGATAAAGAACTTGCATCCTTGAGATTTGTTGAACTGCATATAACTTTTATCCTTTCATTGTCATTGGGCTTAAGCTTGTCTTGGAAGCTCTTCTTAATGGCATAACCTCTTAGGTGCTTCTTGAACTCAGCTTTGTCCATAAACTGCATTCCCACAAACATTGTGTCAACATCAACCCTGAGCAATGTATTCCCATCAGCATCAGGAAACAACTCTCCATTGCCATCTGCATCAACATCTTCTCCATACACTTGCTCAAACTGATTGTACCATGGATGTTGTTTCTGATGGGTTGGCTCATTACCACACTCAATGGGTCCTTGGACTTCTATTACACCTACATACACATAAGGAATTGTGTTATCAGTTCTTTAGACACTCACAAAATGTATAATTATTAAAGTCATAGAAAATTGCTTAAGCCATACACATAAGGACCTGCATTTAAGTTAGACAATTACCTTCACCATCAGATTCAAAGCTTGAACTGTGATCATCACTATTGTAATCCCCATTACCCTCAGTATCATAAGGAACAATTGCTTTTCCTTTAGGATCTTCCTTCCCACCTTCCTGCTCCACACCACTTGCTTGTACTTCATTGACTGCATTCATATAATGTTGTGGATGTAAAGTGTCAACCCATTGGTGGTCCTTAAAGTAATTGTTCACAAATTCACAGTATACACCAATCTTCATTTATTCAGTATCAGAAAATGGACTTCTAGGATCATCTATTGGATGACAGACATCTTCAGCATCATTAACTAGTTGAATGTTATCATACTCCAGCTCAGCTTGTCTTGTTTCAGCACTAAATACAACATTATCATAATCATCATCATCCAAATTCACATACTTATCCACATTGTCAAATAACCTCTTCTTACTGCCAGTAATCATTGTCACTGCATCAACAGATTTCTTGAGTAGCCTTGGACTCCTTCTGACCAAATGTGGTGATGTAGTGCATTTAGACTTCTTCTTAGGTGTGGCAAACATCTCTGGATCAAGTCTGACTGGTGAGTTAGCATAGTTAATGCATGTTCTTGAACTACTTCGACTACGGGTGTTGTTGAGTCTTTCTTGTAAGTTATCCCTGAGTTCTCAGCACATCCATCACCAGGAGGCACAATCCTGTCACTTACATTGCACCATAAGTTCACATACCCATCCTCAACAACACCCTTATCCCACATATCATACCAATGAGAATCATTAACCATATACTCTGGCTTATCATTACCAATCCAAATTACCTCCACCTTCTTAATTGGTGCTAACTCAAAAGCTGCATGAACTCTGTCACAAAATGCCTTCAACCCTCCAGAATTAACATCCACATTTTCAAAATACTTCACCTTGTTAGTCCAAAACCATTCTACCCTAAAACTCCTAGTTGGGTACTTCACATACTTCCTACACAAAATTGAACACCCAATGAGTGAATAATTACCATTTAGTAACTTAACATATCAAAATCTCACTAATTTAACAAATCACTATAACCAACCAAAAATTTCCGGTTCAGAAATATTAGGGTTTATGAAGAAAATTGAATCACAAATTGAATCACATCAGTTACAGAGAACCCCATAATTTCTAGCACAAATATATGGTTTATCGGTAAAAAATCTCAAAACCCTAATCTAAAAAAATTTGGGTTTCTGAATCGAGTTGTAAATCTACAAAATCAGTATATAGAGGAAGGGTATTTACCTTGTGATGTTTGTAAACATCTTGATGGCGGAAACTAACACTGATTATCAGAAGTTGAGGCAACTCTGATGTGAAGAACTCTGTAAACTCGTATTTCACTTTAAAACTTTAGTATACAGAGATGAGAGCAAATGATATTTTACAAATCTCTGAAGAGGCAGCTCGATCTATACCGTTTCATCATTTCGCCATCATCTTCTCATCTTCTTCAGAGACTTTGATACCTAACAGAGGCGTTCACAAATGAGACCTTGATGTGTGTTTCTCGTATTTGTGTTAGGGTTTGCTTTGATCGATGATCCGACGTCCCATAATTTTTAGAGATTTGTTACCGGATCTGCACACGTGCAAGTCACTTGATCGAGGGGTAATTAGGTAACTCCGTATGATTGGGACAGCTGTTCATCGATCCCACGTGCAAATGACACGATTGAGGGGTATTCCGGTAACTTCATGGACCGACAAACGTCTGACACGTGACATAACCGAACCGTTTCTTGTCTAGTGACCATTTTGTTTTTTCTTTGTAACAGTGGGATCAAAGTGTGAACCGTAAATTGAAAGTGGGACTGTTTTTGTAAATATCCATTTTTGTATATGAAAGCTTAAAAGGTGTCTGGACTCAGGATAGCACGTAAGAAATAGCTTTGACTTGATTAATTTGCGTGATAATGAGAATTACTTTTAGCAGCAAATTCTTTTTTGCTTCTGCTTATGAATTTTGATTTTGACGATAAACATTTTTGCATCCGGTTGCCCGCTCATTTTCCTACGTTTGCTGCATGCATCCGGTTGCCCATGTTTGATATATTTTCAACAGTTCATTTTATCACGTTTTTTACATTAGCCCGACAAGTTTCCCACTTAAAATTGACTGAGGTTTTCAGCGTGATGATGAATCGCTCTATTAAGAATGTGTTTGTTTTTTGCTGACTCGACGTCTGAGTCTGACTCAGCCCCTGACTCGGCTCGAGTCAGATATCCGACAGTTTATTTTTTATTTTGAGATAGATCTGACTCGCGGTCCGATTCAGACCTAATTCCTGACTCAGATCCATTTAAGTCATGGAATAAAAAATCCCTCACTCATATTCACATAGTATTTTCTTTTTTGAGTCAGTTTGGTTAAATTTGACTCAAAAAGGATTCAAACGAGTCAGGTTTAGACAACTCTTATTAGTCAGAAAAAACAAAGCGTCAAACAACAAACCATTAGAGCATATCCTATGGGTAGTCTCCATTTGGAGACTAACTCGCCCATATGAAAGACCTCTCGTTCATATGAACGAGCGAACCCACTATCGTTAAATGAAAAACAACACTACACGGGAGACTGTCTCCCGTGAGAAAAAAAAAACTGTTATCAAACGGGAAACAGTCCCCCGTAAAGAAAAAAAAAACCCAAAACGGGAAACCGTTTCCCGTTAGATGTTAAAACCCTTAAACATCCAGGAGACGTGATTTTTGGTTCCCTTCTCTATTTTTCACTTCTTCTCTACACTCTTCTTCTCTATCACTCTCTTCAATCTTCATCTATAATCCGGAAATCATCAAATTAAATGAAACCCATTATACATTATTGAAGGTAAATCTCTCTTGAGTCATTATCAATCGTTATTTGGTATGATTTGGTTATGTAATTTCGGTTTTATTTAAGGTTTGCCCTAAAAAAAATTCAATTGTTTTGAAGGTGGAGTGAGTGAATTCAATTGGATTTAAGGTATGATTATGTTCAATTTCGTTCTTGTTTACGTTTATTATGATTTTTACTTGTTTTTGATTCATAATTGATTAATTTTTGTTAGGGTTCATATAGAAAACAATGGATTACACTAGGTTGTCTTCTAAACATGAAACAAATCATGTATGCACAACTATTAACATGGAAAGTGACAAATCTTGGATTACATTTAGGGGTGGATGGAGCAATATGCCCAAATTGTTTGAAATTGTATGTCAACATTCAAAGTGTGAAGAGTTTATGAAAGAATGTGGATTGGGTATGTTACTAGAGATAAATGTTCCCAAAGATGATCAACAACTGTCACATGCAATTGTTGAACGATTTTGGAAATGTACAAATACATTTCATTTTCCTACATTTGAAATAGGGCTCACGCCCAATGACTTCTCTTGGTTGACGGGAATAGAAGTAGGAAAGGGAGTAAAGTTAAACTATTTAGATTGGAATGCTAATGATGAAAATAAGGAAGATTGTGTGGAGTATGTTGAAAACCTTTTGCCCAATTTAGTAGAATTTGTTTACAATAAAGCCCAATCAAAGAAAGCCAAGGATAAGAAGAAAGTACTTGCAACCGAGAAAGGGAAAGCCAAAGTAATCGAGAAAGGAAGTGATAGTGAAGAAGAAGATATTGATGAGATGTTGGAACCGAGTGATAGCGAAGAAGAAATTGGTGAAAACGGGGAAAAGATAGTTCATGGTCTTGATGTATACTCATATTTGAAGAATAAAAGTGGTGGTATAAAATGTGTAGATTTGTGTGATTGGTTGAAGACATTTAAAGGATTGAAGGAAGTCGAAATGCAACCATATTGGGAGGAAATTACACGAGTTTTCATTTTGTGGTTAATTGGTCAAGTGCTTATGCCAAATAGTGTATCTACCACTAAGGTGGGATGGTTATGTAACTTTGAGGATTTAAGCGAAATAAAGAAGTTTGATTGGGGAACTCCAATATTGGCTTGTCTTTACAAATCGTTGGGCGAGGTTAGTAGCCGCAAGTGCAAGACTTTCAACGGCATGTGGATGATCTTGGAGGTATGTATATATGACTCATGCTTATAAATTATTTGATGAAACCCATAAAATGTTTATATCGACTTAATGAATGTTATATATTAATTTTTTTTTATATCTTTTTGTAGTATTGGTTTTACTACTACTTCCACACTTTGAATCCAAAAATTACCGGAAATCCACGGTTTGGGATGATGTATGGCCAAAGATTAATTTGTTTAACAAGGATAAAGTTGCGGCAGATCAAAGGGATATGGGAAGACATTCAATAACTAATGCTCGTAAACAATTGGAATTAAGGTCAATACAAGGAACGACATGGCAACCATGGCTTGGAAGTGAGCATTCCAACAACAAAGTCCTACAACATTCGTTGAAGTTGTCAAAGAAACGATGTGTTTTCATGGATATTGAAGAAGATAAAGGCTATAAGTATTTGGGAGAGAGATGTACATATCAAGTAACCGGTGCATTAGTCATTCCGCCTTGCCCACCTCCACAAAAAGAAATGGTAGATATGGATCGGGTAGCATGTGAGAAGTGCAAAGGTTTGAGGACTTGTAGAGCACCCGTCTTGGATGCAAGTGTTGAAGAGTATGAGAATTGGTGGAAACTAGTGTCGGTTGGTCCATACATTGCAAAGGATAAGGCTACATTAGTTCGAGAACTTAATCGGGACGATATTTCCTCATCATCTCAAGCTCAATTTCATGTTCCACACCCTCCTCCTATGCAAACAAGTTCTTATGTGTATGAAAATGTGACACTTCGAAATGAGAATGAAAATGTGGAGCTTGAGTATCTTTGAAGTGAGAATGAAATCCTTAAAAAAGAGAATGAGTTGCTTCGAAGTGAGAATGCAGGCCTTCGAAGTGAGAATGAAATTCTACGAGGCTCCTTTAATTCACAAGATTGTTATGCGCCAACTGTTGGGGGGTCCTCCAATCAAGTTTATCCGGATATTGTTAATGAAACTCAAGTTCCTCCTCAACCATCTAATAGTACTTGGAATGGACAGTGGATTATGGACCTAATGAATTAGAGCAAGTGGTCAAAATGGATGTTATTTTGTAAACTTGGTGGCTTTAAAGATGAATGTCATTTTGAAAATTTTCTTTTTAAGAAATGAATGTTATTTTGGTTACTGACTTGTATAAAAATGAATGTTAGACTTAGATTTACAAGTTATGTTGGTTAAGTGATATGTTATTTTGTTTATTTACATGTTAATTTGTTTTTTTGCGACATTTTTGTGGTCCTAAATTGTTTTAAATTTTTTGGTAGGTACAATGAGTGACACGGAATCGGATGACAATGTAATTTCTAGACGCCGTAGAAGGAGACGAACTAATGGGGCGATGGTGGTGAGGACGTTATTGTGGCAACAATCAATTGCTCTCATGGCTCAACAACCCGAACCAGGATGAGGTAAGAAGAAGACGTTCATTGTTAGGAATAGGGTTCTTCATGATGCTATTATGATGCGTGATTATTTTAGGTGGTAAACTCACTTATTCGGAAAAGAATTTTCATGACCGATTTACGTATGAGAAGAGAATTGTTTCTTAAGATTAAAGATGATTTGTGTGAAATGGACACACAAAGTGGCCTCAAGGAATAGATGCACTAGGAATCCGGGTCATTCTCCACATATGAAAACTCTAGCTTGTCTTAGGTTACTTGCTACATGGGGCAGTCGGCCGACTCCATAGATGATTATGTGAGAATGGGTAAAACAACCCTATATATGTACTTGAAGAGATTTGTTGGAAACATAGTTAGGCGTTATAGTAAGGAGTACTTGCGCCACCCAAACCAAGATGACATTAATCGCATTTTAGCCGAGAATAGAGCTAGGGGTTTTCCGGGTATGCTTGGGAGTGTGGATTGCATGCATTGGCCTTGGAAGAATTGTCCTTCGTCTTGGGCGGGATATTATGCATCTTACAAAGGTGAACCGACGATAGTGTTGGAGGGGGTTGCTACTTATGATATGTGGTTTTGGCATGCATATTTTGGGAGTCCCGGATCAAACAATGATCTTAATGTACTTAACACATCTCCATTGTTCGATGGCATCTTCGATAAAACAGCTCCAAAAGTTGATTTTCAAGCAGGTGGTGGAAGATTTGATATGGGTTACTACTTGGCCGATGGGATCTATCCTAAGTTATGCACTATTGTGCAAGCTTATAAAAATCCAACAAATGAAAGTCAAAGATGTTTTACCAAGATGCAAGAATCGTGTCGGAAAGATGTTGAGCGTGCATTTGGGGTTCTACAAGCAAAATGGCATATAGTGAGAGGTCCGGTTGAATATTGGGATGAAGAGGATTTAAAATTCATAATGTTGGCTTGTGTGATATTGCATAACATGATAATTCAAAATGAGAGGCGAGATGGGGCATTGAGAACCTTTGGAGATGAAGATTATAGGGTTTACCGTGATATTGTACCTCGGGAAGCCGTTAACTATCATGAGTTAACACATGAACCCTTGTATAATGATCTTCGACTAAGATTGACCAATCATGTTTGGGAGATGTTTGGTAACGAAGAAGCGGTGGAAGCACAACAAATGGATGGACCGTAAAGAACAAGGTAATACAAGTTAGTTTGGACAATGTGTTTATTTTGGTTGTTTGGACAATGTGTTTATTTTGGTTAACTTGGAAGACTAAATGACATAATATAGATACTTTTGTTGTTCGGAGAAATACTTGTTATCTTAAATTTGTTCCATCAACATTGCATTGCATATTGTTCATGATAACAATCTTTTAATTGAAAGGAAATTACAACTAGGAAAACAATCGTAATTGAAAGGAAATTACAACTAAAAATACTTGATACCATATTACCCATTACTCATCCTCGCTACTTGATTGCTCCATCAAGTTATTTTTCTGTAGTATCTTGTTTTGTTTACGTTCAAGCCAAACTTGGCTTTGTACTAGATAGCTTAGAAATATCCGCCATCATGATTCTTTCTACACGTGCCTTTTTCTTTTCTTTGATTCGATTAATATTCTCCTCTTTTAGTTGTTCTTCTTGCTCTTTCAAATAACTTAACATTCTCTCATTAGTTTCACTAAAGTTGGATTCAATGGAATCACTTGAAGTACCATATTGTGCTTGTTTAAGAGCTTTAAGAGCTTTCTTCCAGACCCCTTTTCTTTTTGCTTGGCGTCACCCGTATTACAATCGACTCCCGTCTCTTCCTCCTCGACACCGTCGGCCACATGGACACGCTCAACACCAATATCATCAACAACTTGGACCACGGGTGGTGTGGGTAGCGGGGGTATATCGACATATTTGGTGTAATCATAACCGGGTTCACTCTTGTATATCTCGTAGCACTCATCAAGGATGAAGGGTCTTCCATGTATCTTGTGGAACTCACACCGACCACGTATCATCTACAATGTAACTTATCATATTAGTATTCATTTACAAACATAATGAGCAATACGTATGAAACAAAAATACTTACCACATGCTCGGCTCCGTAACCACTAATTCGTCCTCCACGATGTAGTTTTCCAAGAACGGCGACAAATAGCTTAATGTCTTTCTTTATAGTACATATTCGGTTTTCTAAACTAGTTTTGTCTCTATCATTTGGGTTACCTTTCATTTTCTCGATAAATAATGGAATAATTGATTCCAATATTTGGTTTTTTTCCTTGATGAACACCAACACTACCATCACCCGTTATTGCTATATGTGCTTCGCAAAGAGCTACATCTTCATCCGTAGTAAACTTAATTTGTTGCTTCCTACGAGATTTTTGAGTTGAAGTAGTTCTTTGTTGGTGGAGAAGACATGGATGGAGAGTGTTGAATTGAAAGCAAGAAACACAAAAATAGAGTAGAATGAGAGTTGGTGTTGGAGTGGAATGAAGAGAATAGAGTTGAAGTGGTTGGTTTTATAGGTGAAATGTAGTAGTTATGGAAAAACAATTCAAATATCAAACGGAGATAATCTCCCGTTTGTTTCTTAAAAACAAGGTAAACGGGAAACAGTCCCGTAAGGATGAGAAATTAAAATGAACGGGACACGGTCCCGTTTGGACATAATTTTATTAACTAACGGAGATAGACTCCCGTTTGTTGTTTTTTTCACGACGGGAGATAGTCCCCGTCTAGTGACACTCTCACCACTCGCTCGATCGAGCGAGTGCATGATAGTCTTTGGCTGAAAAGTGACCAAAAGACTACCCATAAAAGACTCTATTTTGCTCTAATTGGTAGTGCACTCCTTCAAGTGAAAGAGTGACACTACCCATAGGATTTGATCTTAGAGATGAATGGTAATTTTGAACTTTGAACGTAACAACCCTTTGGTACTTCTGACGAACAAGTAGGGGCCCTGAAAAGCTCATCACGATCATCAATCCAAATCAATCGTACTACTACTACCCTAGCAGCTAGTCTAGCTGCACTAATCTATACGATTTGATGTCCTATTGCGAAACCGTACGCTACTTTTACTAAAATGATTTAATACTACCATTCATTTATCAAGATCAAATACCAAGCATCTCATCATCACCAACTAGATTTACATTTCATTTAATGAACGGGTCAGATGGTTCTCTGTAAAATCGCAGAGATTCTCTGAATTTTTTTTAACTAGTCAACAACTACGTACACACAAGTCAGCAACAGTTTCTTCCTTGAGGTGTCAGGGGTAAAAAAGTCAACAAGGAAATCCCGGAAGGTTATTATTGTCATTAATAGCTCGACAGCAAAACACGATACTAAATCTTCCAGGGCATGGCGAAGAATTCGGCTTCGTCATGGATTAATCACAGCCGTTCATGGTTCACCGAATCGTAACAAAAAAACATTTATTTACTTGATGTTGACATCTCATAAAAAATAAGAACCACGTCATCACCTACTCTAGATCTCAGCCGTTAATAAAGTTTCCTAGAGTTGTGTACCAAGATGTCATCTCAAAGTCAAGTCAACAGTCAAAAATGTGAACTGAGAACTACTGAATAGTCTTGTCACACTTATTTTTTGCTCTCTGTCCCTAGACAATTCAAGGCGAGCCTGCCCAACTTTGCTAATTATGGAGGGAGCAGGGTCTGGACGGTGTGGAGATGTCGACTCTATAAATTGGTTCACACCTTGGCTTAATTAGTTCTAATCTTATACTAAATCCACAATGCGGTAGATTTTAATTTGTTTTTGTTTTTCTTACACCAATACTCAACATTGCAAGCGACAGCAAGTAATTGTCTTGCTTGGGAAGATTATGGGTATATGGAGAAAAGGAATGGACTCGCGGACAACTGGAGTTATGGCCAATGCTGAACTTGTCTGAGGATTAGTAAGGTGACAATGTTAATGATTGAGGCGGATATTATTAGATTTTCGGACACAAAAGATTTGTGTGCCGGAGTATGAGCGGAAGAAACAAAGTTAATTTATGTTTAGAATTCCAAAATCATGTGCAGATATCTTAGTTTGGCCGCTGTATATCATTCAGTTAGAGAATGTTCTCATCAGATGGATCAGGAAGAGAGTTTGGTATGGGCAAGTTGACAGGATATGATCTCCTAAGTAGCTTATTGATCGAAAACATTCACAATTTAGAACAAGTCAAATTACTTTATAGGGAAAAAAATCGACAAGAAAAACTATCAGTAGAAGAACGACGTGTAAAAATCCAAGCAAAGCCTCTCCAACCTAAATCTGAACTCTAAACCACAGCTGTATATGCATGTCCCCCTCAGTTACCGTCTGCTATTATGGACGTACTGCTCAGGAGGAAAATGAAAATAAAATCAAGGTCCCCGCGTCAGCCTAACTAAATGACACATTCTATTTTATTTTTTTTATGTTACTCTGTGGTACATAGTATCATTAGATTATTTTATTATTGAAAATAAATATTTCTTTAAATTCCTTTTCAGACCTCTCCTTTCACATTCTCACCCCCACATATATAAAAATTAGGCTAATTCCTCTGCATCCCACAAGTTTTTCTTCACTCACTCTCTCATCCCTACTTACTTCTTCTACTTCTTCTTCATCTCTCCACTTTCTCTCCCACAGAAAAACAACAGAAAATGGTGGGTTTTAGTTACTGAAAATGAAACCAAATTTCCAAAGAAAAAACCAGTGTGATTTAATGTAATGGGGAAAACTGCTAGGTGGTTTCGTGGATTATTAGGTGGTGGTGGTGGTGGTGCTAACAGTAAGAAAGATGGAATAAGTTCTTCAGAAACAACAACTAAACCAGGTAACAAGAAAAAATGGGGTTTCCTTAGATCTTTCAGAGACAACAAAGAGCCAATTTTGGATACAACATCAGTAAACGAAAGGAAAGGGTCATCATACAGAGAAATTTCATCATCTTCATTATCAACATCTTCTTATTTAGTTCATAACAGAGGAAATGATGAAGATCAGAATAAACACGCAATTGCAGTTGCAGCAGCGACAGCTGCAGTTGCTGAAGCTGCTGTTGCAGCAGCTAATGCAGCAGCTGCCGTTGTTAAATTAACTAGTAGTAGTGGGCGTAATGTTGTTACTACCACCACGGCGTATGTTAGTACATCTTCGTCAACCGGAAATGGTGGTTTGAGAAGAGAAGAATTCTCTGCTTTGATGATTCAATCCGCTTTTCGTGGTTATCTGGTAAGATTTTCATAACGTTTTTTTCTGGATTACGTTATAATCAGATTCGTTAAAATTTTAATCTTTTTCTGTTTTTAGTTGCCGTAAACTGTGGATAGAAGACTCTGTTTTAAGTAAAAAAAGAATAAAAAAACGCGTTTTTATCTATTTTTATCGGTTACTTGTTTCATTATTATGTTTCCGTTTTAAAGAAAAATACGTTATCAGAAATTAGTAACTGACAGAGAATGGTTAAAATTCCGTCATTTTGTTGAAATCTGGTAGTTTCTCCCTTCATTATTGATGGCTTGCTAACATGCGCAGTGAGTATAGAACACCCGTGACAACTACTAGTTCCATTAATGGATTTTTTCTTCTTCTGTTTCTTTCTTTTCACTGTATGTTTAACAGTTTCCTTATTTGAGATAATGGTTTGATCCACAGCTTTATAATGTACGTTTGTTAAACTGATGTTGAGAACTTAGACCGTTGGATGATGTTAGGTTGATTGATTACATCATGTAAAATTAGATTTTGTTTTGTTGGTTGGACTGAGTCATGAAAATGTGAGCTGTCTAATTTAATCTGAACCGTTGGTTAGAATTTTAGAGTGTACTACTTAGTTGACTTGGTCAATGCAAGTGCAGGTGAGGTGATGAATTTAGAGAGCTTATCTTCTTCTAAAGAATCATTGTCCAAAGGCTTTTAATGAACTCTGTTGTGTTTTACTGTTTTAATTGTCCTGTTTCGGTACACCTTTTGATGTTCAACAAAATGCATTGTCCATGGCAAACAGGACCCTGCTAGATTTGTCTTAGGAACAATTTATGTTGTATAAAGTCCTGTCACGGTGGTTAGATAAAAAGTTACGCCAGGTCGTAGTCTGCTTGGAAAACTTTGGCATAGTCTACAGAAAATAACACTCGTCTTTAACGAATGTGACCTTTGAAATTTAGAGTGGCTCTACGTGTTTGGTGTCGGTGGCTAGTCCAATTTGGACTCTTGGTCGAATAGGGGTTGACGAGTGTTAATGGTGGGGGGGATGTACTATAATGATTAATGATGTGGAAATGCCAATTCAGTCAGATAAATAATCGTGCTTAACTTTTAAAGTCTGTGGGTGGCAAGTTGGTTAGTGAGAAGTCATTTTCTTCTTCAATGTTAGACTTATTATGTTTCTCCACACCCTACCCCTTCAATGTTAAAGAAAACTAAAATGATTTGGTTTTATGCAAGTGAGTGAAGAATCATTACCTGACAAGTTCTTTTTTTTTGAAAATTGTCTTTGTTTTTAAAAGTTTGTAAAGGAAAATTTCTTCTTTCAAATTTTTGAACTTTTTTGCTTCCCGCCGTATGGTTATGTTAATGATCACTAGCTTTGGTTAAATCATTTGAGCTCACTTTCTAGAGCTTCACCTTCTAGTATGTCTCTTTTTAGGACTTACAGTAGGTGTTATTCTTTTTGACCTTTTATCTGTGGGTGCGGCATTTGAATTAATTGATTATTAATTAAGGTGAAATTATAGTCAGACTTAAACTTTTTAGAGTTAATGGGATTAGAGATTACTCTCCATTGTGGAAGTTGGTTTAGCTTTTTTGATTATCGCATCTAGTTACGAGTCCTATGACTTTTTGTTGACTTGTTTGCGAAAATGAGTCTTCTGATTTTGTGGACAGCCCAAATTCTGGAAAAGTGGGGATAGTTTTATTTGGTGATATTCTGTAACAAAAAGCTGGTATGGCCTTATGGGTGCTGCAATAGAATATGATTTTTGCCAGATTAAAGAAAAAGAGTACAGCAAAAAAGAATACAGCTAATTTTTCATATTCCATCCTATCTGTCTGAATATAATTTTAGATTTGGGTTGGGGGCACGTCTCTTATTTCTAATTGCTTGTTGTATATTTTGAAGGCAAGGAGAGCTTTACGGGCGCTTAAAGGGTTGGTGAAACTTCAAGCATTGGTGAGAGGGCACATTGTCAGGAAAAAGACAACAGATACATTACGATGCATGCAAGCGCTAGTAAGAGTACAGGTCCGAGCAAGATCTGGTCGTAATCATAGTTCAGAATTTCGATATCATCACAGCCGCAAACCTTCCTTATCTCACCAACCTGTAAGCGTTCTTTTGTGCCTATTTTTTTATCGTAGTTTACTTTAAATGATGTCTGCACTTGTAAACACGAAAATTCTGTCTGACATGGTTAATTTTTTTGTACTTTGCTTGTTTGATCTTCTAATAGGGTCCTGGAACTCCTGAGAAGTATGAGCGCGGGGTTCGCTCAAATAGTACGAGGCATGAACGCTCGTCATCCCTGAAGGTAAGCTTTTGTAGATTTATGTAATTTTTTTATGAAGTATCAGAGAAGCTTTGTAGGGAAATTTTAGCTGCTTTTGTTTGCCAACTGCTTGCAGAGGAATGCCTCACATTCAAATCCTAGGGAGATTGTTGATCCTGAAAGAGCTCAAACAGGTTGGAATTGGTTAGACCATTGGATGGACGAGAATCAAAACAGAAGAGTTGGGCCACCTGATGATGAAAAGAGTGATAAAATACTCGAAATAGATCCTGGGAAACCCCATGGTAACTCGAAACTTAGGTACTCTTCATCGGCAAGGCATGCCTCAAATCAGGATCGAGCCAGTCACAGCTATACAACAATGGATTCACCCTCTAAGGACTCCACAACTGCCCAACTATCAGCTCCAAGTACATCTTCCGGCGAAGTTCAATCTGTTAGCCGCAGAAAGTTTCCACGTGAAGTTGAAGAAGCAGTTTTCCGCACAGCTGACAATAGCCCACAGTTCTACTCAGCATCTTCGCGGCCTGGTAGTGAAAGGAGAGGTCCCTTCACACCTGCAAAAAGTGACTGTTCAGGAAGTTTTCTAAGCGGGTATTCAGATTACCCAAATTACATGTCGAACACCGAGTCATTCAAAGCTAAAGTCAGGTCCCAAAGTGCGCCTAAACAACGGCTTGAATTTGAAAAATCTAGTTCAACAAAGAAGTATTCTAATCTCGGCTTCGGTGAGCTTAGGTCGTCTAGTACTCAAAGAAGTTCGACATTGCATACCAACTTCACAAGTAAGGCTTATCCTGGTTCAGGCAGATTGGATAGACTTGGAATGCCAGTTCGTAGTAGCCACGAAACAGTCCTAAACCGTAACATATAGTAGGAATTGTGTGTATCAGTCTTTTATTCCAGGGTTGTCTTGTGCTTACTGTTTTCTGTTAGAAAGGTGTAAACCCTCTTACTTTATACTATGCTTTGTGATTTTATCTATATTTCGGCTCCCTGCAAAGAAAGAATTGCTAATGAATTTTGGCAAATATGTTCAACACTGATATTTAGAAACAACTACAATACTTTGAGGTCCTATTACTGCTTACTAAAACACAATGACATTTGATTTCAAAATGTATTTACAGTGCACCCTTGCTGCATATATAGTGGCCATTGTGATTGCTCAATAAATCATCAAATCCGAGCTTGGCGCAGGGCCGGCCCGACATAAAGTGGCCAAAGTTCAATTTTGGGCAACATAATTTTAAGGGCATCATTTTTTTATTTTATTTTGTTAAGATACATTGAATGAATGACACTATAAGCTTTTAACAAAAAAGTAAAAATCCTCTTTCTCTTCTCTCCTCTTCTCAAAACCCAGAAGATGAAAAAAGCTCATCAAGTTCTTCTTATTCCATGGCTTTCAATAATTTCTTCGTTATTAGAGCGATTTTTATCTTCGCTTTTTTTTTATCTACATTTTCGTAGTGTTTCTTTTTAACGATTTGTTCGTGTTTGGTTATCTTGGTACAAGTACATCGACGATCGGCACGGTCTAGATCAAGTTCTTCTTCATCAAAAAAATAGTTCTACGGCTTCCGGGTTATTCTGCATATGAATTTTTTTTTGGGTAAATCACTCCTCAGTCATGGGAGCATCTCTTTCCTATAAGAAAATCTATCAAAATGTTCATTTCTCCTCAAATCTCAAACTACAAGACTTGGGTGCTATCGATGTAGATCGCTCTTTCTCTTCGCGATTTATTTGCGTTTTGCATATTTCATTGTATTTGTTTCACGTTATGTTGTACTTGTTTCTCTTGAAAACCATCATGCAAACGATTCTATTTGGAATGATTTACTTCTGGTTTGACGATAAAAAAGAAAAACAAAAAAAGTCAAAACCTTTTTAGCGGTGTATTCAATTTATAGATAATTGAGAATCTTTATAAGTCTGTGGTATTCAAACTAGAATTATATAGTTTTATACAAATCCGAGGCATTCAAAACCATGGATATTTAATCCATAAAAATCCAAGGTATTCAAATTAGATATTTCAATGTTCCCAAAAAAATATTTGGTATTCAATTTATTATATGTCTTCATGATCCAAGACTTTTCCGATCAAATAATGGAACAAACTATCTTTTTTTCTTCTCCAAATCTCTAGCTATGAGAAGAGAATTTTATGGATTCTTGAGAGAGCATTTCTATCACGAACATAACACTCGTGATAACCTATCTATCGAGAATGATATCAGTTTTCCTCATTCAGTGAGACAACTGCAAATAAACTTCAGTCTTACCACTTCGTCATTACCCCAAAATTTTATACTATTGTAGTAGTTCAAGTCATATCAGTTTTCCTTGGTGAATCATCAAAACAAATTTTGCTTTTTCAATTTTTCTGTTTTTGTAATAAATGTCAATCAAAGAAGTACCACGTATTCATCTTAATCAAAACTCACTTTGATAGAAAACCCATGAACTTGGTAACTTGTTTTACCTCTTTCAACTATGTGCAAGCTAGAAACACAATTGATTAGAAGACCATGACAATAAATTCCAATCATACATTTTATTAAACGCTAACCGCGTTTCATATAGACAACCTGATTTTGAACGTTATTATTCCATACAAATCTCTAAAAGATTCCACTTTAATCCATGATAGTTTAACATAAATTCACGGATATATAATGAAATCTTATAAATCCATATATTTCATGTAAAACAAGAATCCACACTTATCCTTAAAACTCTTGATCGAATACACCTCTATTAAATAGTTTTTTGGTATTCCTGGTAATATTGAACTATTGAAAGGGGTAGCAAAAAAAATTATTTTATAAAATCTACCTAGATAAAGAAATCCTATTTACTCTTTGCAACCCATGCGATTTTTTTTTAATTTTTTTTATTATCAAAAGGAATCAATTAAATTCTTCAAAAGAAGATACAAGAGAATTGGAAGGGAGACGAGCGGCAAGCTGTGCTCCAATATCTTTTTTTACTTTTTGTCTTTTTTTTTTCATCTAGATCGGAAAAAAAAAGGAGAGAAAAAGAATTAGGGAACTAATATTTCATTAAAACAATACAAGGTAACTAGGTAACTCATTAGTTCTGTTAGAGGATTGCTCGGTTGAACTCACAAGTGTTGCTATCTCAAGCTTGTTGTCAAATTTAGTTGTCAAAATTGAAAACATTGGGGGTACCAAAAAACACCACCAACTTTTTCGTAGGCAATCTGTATGCACAAACTCAACACAACTCTGAGAGTAGAAACTCAATCAAGGAAAGTGTCTAGAGTTATATATATATATCTTGTTGTTAGAACGTTTACAGAACTGAATACGTGAACCTAACTGCAAAGAGAGTTCTTGGACGGTACCAAAGACCAATATCCAAGGATCAATCAAGTCTTATCCAACAAAAAAGGTTGGACCTAGCTACTGTGATTGATCAATGCACAACCTGTGATATTTCAATTATAAAGATAAACAAATGTGGAAAAAGAAATAACACATACACCAGAATTTTGGTTAATGAGGAAACCGAAAATGCGGAAAAACCCCGGGACCTAGTCCAGATTGAACACCAAACTGTATTAAGCCTCTACAGACACTAACCTACTACCAATTAGCTTCGGTCTAGAATTGTTAATTAGAGCATTGCTCGGTCGAACTCGCAAGCGTTGCTATCTCAAGCTTGTTTATCAATGTTAGTGATCAAAACTATAAGTCTTGATTTCTAGTCTACTTATAGATGTCTCGGACTAGGATAGATTGTGTAGTTGAGCATTAGACTTCACGGCATTCATCATTTGAAAACGAAGAACTACTAAGGAGAGCTTGTGGAGCTTCATCAAAAAAAGGTATGTGGAGACTCAAACTCATCTATCACTTGGAAAGTCTATTTCTACTCTATATCCTATATTGAGACATAAGTCGTAGTAGTGCTATATAGTCTTCTATTGTGCACATTTGATGTTTCGAGTTGAGTTTAAACTCGCTTACATATTTCTCGAAATATGTGTTGGTAAGCTTTCGCTTCAACCAAGTTCATCTTATATTCTTGACGAAAGTCAAAAGATGATCATGTGAAAATTGCCGAGTAACATCTTACATGGTTTGTGTGATACAATCATTTAGTGTAGACTTGGAACGTTTCGTTATGATTATTTCAATAACTTGAAAATTGCTTTGATGCTAATAGTGTGTGAAAAAGGCTATTGTCATCCTCTAAGAAAAGTTTCAATGATTGAAATAGAGTTTAAAACACTTAACTTATATTGGATTATGAACATGTTATGCACTCTTGCATATATGTAATCCATGTCTGGGAACCATAGTATGCATACCCGTACGCGTACATGTTGGTTTGTGAATTGCGGAAACCTAAGTACACGTACCCGTATGCGTACTGGCGTAAGGTTCATATCCGAGAATTTCTGCTGGGTTTGGAGGTATGCGTACAAGTTCGCATACTGGCAAAAACCAAACTTGGTCAGGCTACTTAAGTATGCGTACACGTTTGCATACTTGAGTGGTTAAAGTTCTAAAATCGGTTGTGACATGAACTAATACATTTATATAATAAGGAATGCAATCTTTGCAAACCGTGGCTATAATGTTCATGAATTGATTCGAGTGAATCAAACCGATTTTGCTTCAATTGTGTTCTTGTATACTTCTACGAGAATATAACAATTGAACAACTCTTTAACTAGTTTCATTTGAGTCATTTGAACTAGTTATGGTTAAGATGAACAAGGTTGATATGAGAGTGTTCATATGGCTAACTTCGGTTAACTACTGTTGATCAAACATATTGTACACGTTTAGGTACGGTTACTCAAACCTAAATAAAGGTACATTTCATTTGTGTATAACAAGCTAAGTTTGATCTAATGGCTGAAAGATATTAGCTTGAATATAATCTGGTTTTCATCTAACGGTGAATATTGAGTGCTTTGTTACCAAGGTAACTTAGGTTGCAAACCCTGATTTGAAAACTATATAAAGGAGAACTCAAGCAACTGGGAAACCTAATCTCCACACTTCTGTGTGATACTAGTTGCGACTAGAGTCGATTCTCCTTTAACCTTAGGTTTTTCACGAAACCCTGTAGATTAACGACTTGAAGACTTCATTGGGATTGTGAAGCCAGGCCCAACTATTTTCTTTATAGTTGCGTGATATTGTTGTTTCCATCGTGTTGAGTATAATTGGAATAATTGACTCGAGATTAATATCTCCGATAGGCAAGATAAAAGTAATCACAAACACCTCTGTCTCATCGTTTTTGATTCCATAATATCTTGTTTCGCTAGTCGATTAAGATTATTGTGAGGTGATTGATAATACTAGGCTGTTCTTCGGGAATATAAGTCTGGTTTATCAACTGGTTCATGTGCACCTTGATTTATCAAAAGACGGAACAAAACTCATAGGTAATTCTGTGGGAGACAGATTTATCTATTCCAATATACTTTTCCGTGTGAGACAGATTTTTTTATCAAGTCTTCGACTTTAGGTCGTAGAAACTCTTGGCTGTGGGTGAGATCAGCTAAGGGAATCAAGTGCGTAGGGTCATGTTGAGATTCAGAGACGTAAGGAGCGCAATTGTACCTTGATCAGTGTGAGATTGATTAGGGATAAAATACATTCCAGTCCAAAGTTCATTGGTAGTAGGCTAGTGTATGTAGCGGCTTAATACAACGTGGTGTTCAAAGATGGACTAAGTCCCGTGGGTTTTCTGCATTTGCGGTTTCCTCGTTAACAAAACTTCTGGTGTCTGTGTTATTTCTTTTCAGCGTTATATTTTGTTATATAATAGAAATATTGAAAAAGTGGGGGTCTAACAACCACACCCAATATTTCGTTCGGCAATATGAGAGGACTTACTACAATATACTTTCTATTATATAAAAAAATATAATGCGGAAAAAAAATAACACAGACACCAGAAGTTCTGTTAACGAGGAAACCGCAAATGCAGAAAAACCCCGGGACCTAGTCCAGCTTTGAACACCAAACTGTATTAATCCGTTACAGACACTAGCCTACTACCAATGAACTTTGGGACTGGAATGTAGTTGAGCCCTAATCAATCTCACACTGATCAAGGTACAGTTGCGCTCTTCACGTCTCTGAACCCCAGCAGGATTCTACGCACTTGATTCCCTTAGCTGATCTCACCCACAACCAAGAGTTGTTACGAACCAAAGTTGAAGACTTGATAAACAAATCTGTCTCATACAGAAAAGTCTATTGGAATAGATAAATCTGTCTCCCACAGAAATACCTATGAGTTTTGTTCTGTCTTTTGATAAATCAAGGTGCACATGAACCAATTGATAAACCGGACTTATATTCCCGAAGAACAGCCAAGTATTATCAATCATCTCACAATGATCTTAATCGTATGGAAATGAAACAAGATATTGTGGAATAACAAACGATGAGACGAAGGTGTTTGTGACAACTTTTTATCTTGACTATCGGAGATCACTCTCGAGCAAATCTTAGAGAAGATAGTAATCAATCACGATTGAACAGGGCAAGATCAGAACACACAACTACAGATAAAATAGTTGTGTTTGGCTTCACAATCCCAATGAAGTCTTTAAGTCGTTAACCTACAGGGATTCATGATAAACCTAAGGTTAAGGATAATTGACTCTAGCTTATGCAACTGGTATTACACAGGAGTGTGGGGATTAGGTTTCCCAGTTGCTAGAGTTCTCCTTTATATAGTTTTCAAATCAGGGTTTGCGATCTAAGTTACCTTGGTAACAAAGCATTCAATATTCACCGTTATATGAAAACCAACCCAAGCTAATGTCTTTCAACCGTTAGATCGAACTTAGCTTGTTACACACAAATGAAATGTACCTTCATTTAGGTTTGAGTAACCGTACCTAAACGTGTACACCATGTTGTCTCAAGAATAGTTAACCGAGTTTAGCCATATAAACACTCTCATATCAACCTTGTTCATCTTAACCATAACTAGTTCAAATGACTCAAATGAAACTAGTTAAAGAGTTATTCAATTGTTATATTCTCACAGAAGTATACAAGAACACAATCGAAGCAAAATCGGTTTGATTAACTCGAAACAATTCATGAACATTATAGCCACGATTTGCATTCCTTATTATATAAATGTATTAGTTCATGTACACAACCGATTTTAGAACTTTAACCTTCAAGTATACAAATGTGTACGCATACTTGAAATACCTGGACTGAGTTTGGGTTTCGCAAGTACGTGAACGGGTACGCATGCCTCCAATCCCAACGAATAATCTCGTACATGAACCTTACGCCAGTACGCATGCTTAGGTTCCCGGACTTCTCAAACCAACAAGTACGCATACAGGATGCATACTATGGTTTCTGGACATGGATTACATATGTGCAAGAGTGCACAACATGTTTAAAATCCAATAATGGTTAAGTGTTCTAAACTCTTATTTCAATCATTGAAACTTTCTTAGAGGATGACAATAGCTGTTTTCACACACTATTAGCATCAAAGCAATTTTCAAGTTATTGAAATAATCATAACGAAATATTCCAAATCTACACCAAATGATTGTATCACACAAACCATGCATGTAAGATGTTTCTCGGCAATTTTCACATGATAATCTTTTGACTTTCATCAAGAATATAAGATGAACTTGGTCAAAGCGAAAGCTTATCAACACATATTTCGAGAAGTATGTAAGCGAGTTAAACTCAGCTTGATATATCAAATGTACATAGTAGAAAACTAGAGTAGAAATAGACTTTCCATGTGATAGATGAGTTTCAGTCTCCACATACCTTTTGTTGATGAAGTTCCACAAGCTCTCCTTAGTAGTTATTCGTCTTCAAATGATGAACGCCGTGAAGTCTAATGCTCAACTACACAATTTATCCTAGTCCGAGACATCTATAAATAGACTAGAAATCAAGACTTATAGTTTTGATCACTAACATTGACAAACAAGCTTGAGATAGCAACGCTTGCGAGTTCGACCGAGCAGTTCTCTAATAATCTCCCCCTTTGTCAATTTTAGTGATAAAACTATCAATACATATGGATTACAAAATAAATAAACTTTTTAGCTTCTCACCCAAATGCTTGATCTCCATGGCTCTTCAACATAAATCGAAATATTCTTCACTTCCAAGTACTCCATGATTCTAAACGTGTTCAACATCATAGTTGTTGAAGATCCGTAGCAATAACAATGAGAAAACAGTTATTCTCAATCATTGTTATACAATGTCATAGTATTATTACACAACATCAAAGTTCAATTGTATCACAACTTTGACAACAATACTATGGTGATATGTATCACTCCCCCTTAGTCAATACTTCATCTCACAATGAAAACCACTCCCCCTTACATAATGATCCGTGAACCATATGTATTTGTAGTATGAAACTACACATTAATTCTCACCCTTTTTGTCAATATAAATTGGCAAAGGTACGAAAACTAGTGTGATCCTAATGAAATTTTCATAGAGATACTTCATGACCAAAAGAGAACAACATATCAACTTTTTAGATACAATCATATGGCCGGAGCTAAATGCATTCATCAAGGAGTTTATAAAGATACAAGAAAACTCCTACAATTTTATACAGCCGCACTCCCCACAAAGATTCCGCAATTAAGTACAAGTTCAAATAAGAACTCTCCCCCATTAAATGTCATTCCCGAAAGAACAACACGAGCGACCTTACTTTTACGAGAAAAGAAGGATTTCTTTGGACATAATCAAATCACATGAAAACATGAATTTGAATCCAAAAATCTCAATTGAATTAACCACAAGGGAAATGATCAATTCAATTGGCCATGCTCGACATAAGAAAACTTACGGAGCAACACAGTACATACACAAAGATGTGGATCAAGGAAAGATCAATACTGCGGAATAATCATAGATTCATTCTATTTTTCATCACTGTTTGCACAATGACATATAATAGACTTAATCTTTGAAAACAAAAGTTCATCCTATGTTCCATCAATATTTGCATAAAGACATAATATTTGCATAGTGACATATAATAGAGATAACTTTTGAACACGTATGGGACAGTCAAGGTTCACGGGCGTAAACAACATATCCCATAACAATTTGCAATATATGAAACCATAAAGATTAATACTGCAAAAATCATCTTCCAAATAACTTAGAATTTAAATAAATAAATCTAAAAACATTGCA
Organism: Papaver armeniacum; assembly: GCA_023531295.1. NCBI lineage: Eukaryota > Viridiplantae > Streptophyta > Magnoliopsida > Ranunculales > Papaveraceae > Papaver > Papaver armeniacum. The sequence goes on from JAJJWW010011084.1 coordinate 66,995, forward strand.
AGATGAAAACGTTGGCAATAGCTATGTGTACTCACAACAATTGCTATTCCAAACCCTAGTTATCCTTCTTAAGACACAAGAATAAATTCTCATAAGAAGTTTCCTAGACATCAAGAAAACTCATAATGCACATACAAGATGATTTGTCCTTACAGGGTAGAATCAATTTTTTCGCACGGATTTACACCAATAGTAGCTACGAATGTCGTATAAAAAGCTTTTCTTAACAAAGAAGAACATACAAAGTCATTCTCGACCATGCACCATAGTTCACAAAAGATGACTGTGAATATTCAAGAATCCCATAACAATACATACTACTGCCCATTCTTGAACTTCCTTCTTTGTGATTCACCAACAACATTCTTTTAAAAGCTACAAATGAGATTATAAGAGAATTACTCCAAGAATCCCAGTGTCCAAGTCCAAGAGAAGTGGAACAAGAGCGACGAAACGGAGCAAAACACTCAAAAACAAGAGTCGGGACAAAGACCAATCTTAAATCTTCCAAATTCATGAATTCTCATCTCCATTTTCAATAGAATTCAAAGAGGAAGAGAATGCAAAAAGGATTAGGTCATTCCGAGTTCGGACGAAGAAGTTACGGCCAAAATAAGTTTACCAAAAATCGACATCTACAGGCCAGTATGCATATGGGTTTGCAAACGAATTTCGTGACCTGGAGCAGTATGCAAACGGGTATGCGTACTAAAACCCCTGGATTTTGATTTTAAATGATGGTATGCATACCTGGTATGTGTACCATGAAGTCCAAACATCTCGAACTACTATTTTCAAACCTAAACATTTAAGAACCTTAAACACAAATCAAGTTAGGTAGAAATGAACGATAAGCAAGGTACATGGATCATTAAAAGTACTCTAAGCAAATGATAAAAACACAAATCTTTCTCAAGTTTATAGACATATCTTTTAGAAGAACCCAATTGAATTCTACAGCCTTACCAAAGATTCAAAATCGTACTGACGCAACATGTACGCCCTAATTCTCGTGCTTCCCTCACCGTATACATAGCATGGCATTTCTTGGTGAGAATCACTAGTCCAGAAGGAACTATAAATGACGAATGATGTCTGTTATAAAACATGATTTATCACGGTTTTCATCTGTTATTCAAACCGTTATTTATTTAGTGTGACTCTTTATAAATGACAAACATAAGACGTTATTAAATATGACGAATAGTCACAAATAGAAACTGTTATTTAGTACCACGGTTACTGTATGTTACATAGAATAACGATTGATGTCTGTCATAAAAGTACCATGATTATTATGCGTTAAATAAAATAACGGTTAATATCTCATCATCAGGAGGCATTATCATAAAAATAAAAATCGAGAATATTCCTTTATTTATGGCTAATGATTGATTTTGTGAATCTTTATAATTTCATTCAAATTAACTTATTTTGGACGTGAAACAAAAATTTAATTTGAAAACCTAAAACTAAAATAGAATTCTAAAGGAACGATTGAAAATAACTTTTTTATTAATTACCCAAAATAATATTCAAAAAATAGAATCTCTGGATACAATTTTAGAGATAAATTCTAGCAATCCAAGATCACATATTGAAACTAAATTTAATCAACTAAAAATAAAAATGAGATCACATGGAAACCAAATTTTCCGCAGCTATCGCGACCCCTGCTTCCTCAGGTGGAACTCCAGGTTGGGGAGTAACTTGGGTGATGCCAAGATATCACATTTATAAACAATCTTGATATAGTTTTGCATTTTACCCACAAAGACCGCGCCTTCTTTCCCTACACCGCTAATCGATTGGTTACGCCATTGGTTCATCGTTGATAATCTTCCTTAGAGACTGACCTAGCTCGTCCCCATCTATGACATAACAATACAAAAGAGAGTGGTTAGTTGGTTACTTAAGTAACATGAGACATTGAATCAAGAGAGGTGTAATTAACTAGTTGAAGTCTACTACATATTAATATGAGCCAATAAACATTCTAATGAAGTGGGATTCACATACAAGTTCCACATATTATTACCTAGATGTCAAGCTTAGCATTTTACGAAACCTACCCTTCTGGCATATCCAGTTCAATAGGCACCACTTCAGAAAATCCTTCCAATGCTCATTCGGATCAGTTTCAGCCAAACCTACAACAATATAAATAAAACCCTAGGGTTTCAGGAGCAAAGCAACTCGATCTAGGGTTACAAAAAAGGGTTTGCTTTTGATTTCCGCTGGTAATTGGATGTGATTTTGAGATGGTGTTAAGATTCAGATTTGATTTGTGAGAGTGAATTTCGATATCAGAAGAGGCAGACGAAGGAAAGATGAGAAAGAGTGGAGGGTTTAGGTCGTTAAGAATCTTAGATAGAAAAAAAAAAAAGTCACCCAACCTCCGCCTAATATGAGGCCTAACTAAAAGACTGGATGCAATATCTGTTTCTTTAGTAAAGCCCAACTTATCAAAAAAAAAAAAACGGCCCAATTTATCTTAAAAATCCGATATCCCACTGGTGAACAGTTACGACTTTTAAACACTTAGCATTATACGACCGATGGCTAGCCATTTTTGGGCGCGTCACAAAAAAAATTGGTGGTGGGCGTATATAAACAAAAAATATTTATCAGACATATCCTGTGATTTAATGGGTAATTATAAAATCACGCACTTAGTAAATTATCACGTTTGATAATGACATTTTTCTAACGTTAAAAGGTGGGTCCAATTTTTTTCTTGTTATACCACGGGTTTTGTTTGTTAGACCATAATTACGTGATTAATCCGTCATTTAAAAACGTTATTTATAGCTCCTTTTGGACTAGTGAATGCACTTCCTACACAATCAAGTTGTGTTGAGGTGAACAATGTCTTGCTCACCATGGCACCAAGAAAGAGTTTTTTTCCAACAACTTTTACATCTTGCAGTATTGAGAGAAACCCAAAGGACTGTTTTTACAAGTTTCTCAAAGAACTTCCATAGAGCACAAGAAAAATTGTGTTTCTGATTTCTTATTTTACACCTTATAAGAAACAATTTCTGCAGATAATTTTCAGTATCGCATAGGTAAACTCTTTTGATAAAAAGCGACATCCTAATTTCTTCATAAGAAGGGACAATACTATTATCTTGGTAAGATGTATCAGGAATTGACCAATGAATCATGCTTAGAGATGGTACAATCGAAAGACTTAGACTTAAACTCTTTCTGTAAAACGTATAGTTTGCTACATCTAGTTGGATTACATAGAGGATGAGCATTGCTCTCACTGATTAGTAAATCAATGTCAACCTCAACATGAATATTATTTATCATGACTAGATTTAGCTTATCAAGAGATTCATGTTCTTTCTGGAGGTATAACTCAACATCAAGAGATAAGCTTTCTAGTTTCTTTTAAAGCCCTGAAAACACTTTAAGGGATTTTAAACCTGGTGGAGGTTTATATAGAATTTCTTCTACTGATTTTATCAAATCAGTCATGGAAGAGAATTCAGAAATCCCTGGATCTGGAGGTGCATTTATAGAGATATCACTTCTGGCCATAGAGTCAGATTGCTACAAACACATACATATGAGGTCTTAAACGTGTTAAACTGCTCTGATACCAATTGAAAAAGCGGGAGTCTAACAACCACACCCAATATTTAGTTCGGCAATTTGAGAGGACTTACTCAAATATACTTTCAAGAGAATCAACTAGACAGTCAGACTCAATCTATAGGAAAGCATATCAAAGAGCGATACCTCTATTTCTCATTTCAATCCGCAATCAACAAATAAGAATTTGCGAGCCCGATTGAATAAAGAGAAATAACTTGAATGGTACCAAAGACCAATGTTCAAGTGTCAATCAACAACCAAAGGTTGGATTATCTAATTGATTGATCTTAACGCATAACCTGTGATATTTTTATTATATAACAAAATATAACGCGGAAAAGAAATAACACATACACCAGAAGTTTTGTTAACGAGGAAACCGCAAATTCAGAAAAACCCCAGGACCTAGTCCAGCTTTGAACACCACACTGTATATAGCTGCTACAGACACTAGCCTACTACCAATGATCTTCAGACAAGAATGTAGTTGAGCCCTAATCAATCTCACACTGATCAAGGTATAGTTGCGCTCCTTACGTCTCTGAACCCTAGCAGGATTTTACGCACTTGATTCCCTTAGCTGATCTCACGCACAACCAAGAGTTGTTACGACCCAAAAACGAAGACTTAACAAACAAATCTGTCTCACACAGAAAAGTCTATTGGAATAGATAAATCTGTCTCCCACAGAAATACCTACGAGTTTTGTTCTGTCTTTTGATAAATCAAGGTGCACAGGAACCAATTGATAAACCAGACTTATATTCCCGAAGAACAGCCAAGTATTATCAATCATCTCACAATGATCTTAATCGTATGGAAATGAAACAAGATATTGTGGAATCACAAACGATGAGATGAAGGTGTTTGTGACTAATTTTTATCTTGACTATCGGAGATCACTCTTGAGAAAATCTTAGAGAAGATAGTACTCAATCACGATAGAACATGACAAGATTAGAACACGCAACTACAGAGAAAATAGTGGGGTCTGGATTCAAAATCCCAATGAAGTCTTCAAGTCATTAACCTATAGGGTTTCGTGAAAAACCTAAGGTTAAAGGAGAATCGACGCTAGCTTATGCAACTACTATCTAACAGGAGTGTGGGGATTAGGTTTCGCAGTTGCTAGAGTTCTCCTTTATATAGTTTTTAAATCAGGGTTTGCGATCTAAGTTACCTTGGTAACAAAGCATTCAATATTCACCGTTAGATGAAAACCTGATTAAACCCAAGCTAATATCTTTCAACCGTTAGATTGAACTTAGCTTGTTACACACAAATAAAATGTACCTTCATTTAGGTTTGAGTAACCGTACCTAAACGTGTACCATGTTGGCTCAACAATAGTTAACCGAGGTTATCCATATGAACACTCTCATATCAACCTTGTTCATCTTAACCATAACTAGTTCAAATGATTCAAATGAAACTAGTTAAAGAGTTGTTCAATTGTTATATTCTCACAGAAGTATACAAGAACACAATCGAAGAAAAATCGGTTTAATTCACCCGAATCAAATCATGAACATTATAGCCATGGTTTGCACTCCTTATATTATATAAATGTATTAGTTCATGTACACAACCGATTTTAGAACTTTAACCTTCAAGTATGCAAACGTGTACGCATACTTGAAATACCCGGACTGAGTTTGGGTTTCGCTAGTACGTGAACGGGTACGCATACCTTCAATCTCAACAAAAAATCTCGAACATGAACCTTACGCCAGTACGCATACTTAGGTTCCCGGACTTTTCAAACCAAAAGGTACGCTTACGGGTATGCATACTATGGTTCCCGGACATGGATTACATATGTGCAAGAGTGCACAACATGTTTAATCCAATAATGGTTAAGTGTTCTAAACTCTTATTTCAATCATTGAAACTTTGTTAGAGGATGACAATAGCTGTTATCACACACTATTAGCATCAAAGTAATTTTCAAGTTATTGAAATAATCATAACGAAAAATTCTAAGTCTACACCAAATGATTGTATCACACAAACCATGTAAGATGTTACTCGTCAATTTTCACATGATCATCTTTTGACTTTCGTCAAGAATATAAGATGAACTTGGTCGAAGCGAAATCTTACCAACACATATTTAGAGAAATATGTAAGCGAGTTAAACTCAGCTCGAAATATCTAATGTGCATAGTAGAAAACTATATAGCACTACGACTTATGTCTCAATATAGGAGATAGAGTAGAAATAAACTTTCTCAATATAGATGAGTTTCAGTCTCCATATACCTTTTGTTGATGAAGTTCCACAAGCTCTCCTTAGTAGTTCTTCGTCTTCAAATGATGAACGTCGTGAAGTCTAATTTTCAACTACACAATCTATCCTAGTCCGAGGCATCTATAAGTAGACTAGAAATCAAGACTTATATTTTTTATCACTAACATTGACAAACAAGCTTGAGATAGCAGCGCTTGCGAGTTCGACCGAGTAGTGCTCTAACAAATATCACAGGTTGTACGTTAAGATCAATCAATTAGATAATCCAACCTTTGGTTATTGATATAAATTGATTGACACTTGAATATTGGTGTTTGGTATAGTTCATGTTATTTCTCTTATCCATACGGGCTCGTAAATTCTTATTTGTTTGAATGCGGATTGAATTGCGAAGTAGAGAGCTGTTGCTCTTTAATATACTTTTCTATAGATTGAGTCTGACTGTCTAGTTGATTCTCTATAAAGTATATTGGAGTTTGTCCTACTCAGATTGCCGAACGAAATATTGGATGTGGTTGTTAGACCCCCGCTTTTTCAGGAATGTAGTTGAGCCCGAACTCAGTCTCCCACTGATTCAGGCACAGTCGCGCTTCTTACGCCTCTAGAATCCTAACAGGACTCCGTGCAATTGATTCCCTTAGACGGTCTCACACCAACTAAGAGTTGCTTCAACTCAACTATAGACTTTAAACCAAATCTGTCTCCGATAGATTAAGCCTATGATTGATTTCCTGATTTATGATCTAAACGGATGATCAGATCAAACGAAAGATCCAGGTGATGGAAATCGATGGCAACTTGACAAAAGTATGGCTATCCTCAAAATCCGAACTTATGCTATAGGAAGTGCAACCTAGATTATTATTCACTTCACAAGTATAAAACTTGCGAAATCAACTAAGTATGAGACGAAGAGACTTTGTTGATTACTATCTATCTTGATCGTTGGAGCAAGGCTCTAAAAAAATCAAGATCAGGATACTCGAGTTATCAAGATAAAAGATAACTGGACTTGTCGATTATATCTTGTACACCTACTAACCATGTCGATTATATTTTCAAGTATGTTTAAATTATTTCTTGAGATAATTAGCAGTTGATAAACTCTCTATAAACACTAGACTTAATTTATCACATGTTTGTGACTCAAAATAATGTCTTATGTCATGAAAATGAAGGTTAAGATTTTAAGTTCAAACCAAGCTAGTTTCGGCTAACCATGTTGAACATAGTCTTTGTACACGATCCGATTCACGGTTTCACCTAACCAAGAGTGTATATCTTGTTTATGTAAATAAGATTCAAAGATTCATCTAACGGTGGATATTGTTTGCTTGGTTCCAAAGCTATCTTAGCATAAACCTAAAGCAAGTTATGCTTTGATTGTCTAAGAAAGTGGAACGTCAAGCAACTGGGATCTTTGAATCCCGACACTAATTTTTGGTGTGTCCTAGTTTTTCTAGAGTTGTCATCTTCATAACCCTTTTAGGGTTTAGCAAATATAAAGATTTCATTGGGATTCGTGAAGCCAAGTCCAGTTATCTTTTCTTGATAACTCGAGTATCCTGATATTAATTGTTTGTAAAGCTTGGTCCATCAATCAAGATAGATGTAAATCATCAAATTTCTCTTCGTCTCAGACTTTGTTGATTCCACAGGTTTTATACTTGTGAGGTGAGAAATAATCTAGGCTGCACTTCGGGTTGCATAAGTCCGGATTTTGAAGATAGTTAGACTTTGTTGAATTGCTATCGATTTCCATCACCTTAATCATACGTTTGATTTTGATCATAAGTTTCGATCGTAATAAGGAAATCAATTATATAGGTGTTGATGGTGGTTTTTAACTTAGGGATAAAGTCGCAAAACCCTAGACAGACAGTGACGTCACAAAACTTGAGTAATAATGTACAAACCAATCACATTTATTGAACCCTTTAATTTGTCTCGAGAAAATTACGGGGTACCTTTTTTTTAAATGCTAATTAGGGTTTCGACAAGCCAAAACCCTAATTCTCACACCGCACGTGCCAATGGCTCATCATGCCAACCACATCCTACCGCGCCAAGGCATGCCAACCATGCTAGCCGCACCCCTGTGCCAATGGCTCATCATGCCAACCACATCCTACCGCGCCAAGGCATGCCAACCATGCTAGCCGCACCCCTGTGCCAATGGCAAACCGTGCCAGCCACACCTACCGCGCCAAGGCATGCCAACCATGCTAGCCGCACCCTTGTGCCAATGGCAAACCGTGCCAGCCACACCTACCGCGCCAAGGCATGCCAACCATTCTAGCCGCACCCCTGTGCCAATGGCAAACCCACACCTACCGCGCCAAGGCATGCCGACCATGCTAGCCGCACCCCATGTGCCAATGGCAAGCCGTGCCAGCTACATCTCCACGCTAGAGCATACCAAGCATGCTTGCCGTCCCAACACGCCATGCACAACGGTGGCTGCCAAAACAAAGGCCTGCAACAATCAACGGCCATCTTTCAATCACATGAGCAAATCCTGGCCGTTCAAGGTTGCGGACAACACATGGTAACCTTTGACCCAAAAACCTAGCTTGGTCACGCCAAACCCTTGGCCCCACATGCCAAGCCAAACCGCACCTTGCCTTGGCCCTAGCCATGCTAGCTGCGCCATGTGCCAACTGCATTCAAAACCCTTGGCCCCACCATGCCAAGCCAAACCACACCTTGCCTTGTCCCTAGCCATGCTAGCCGCGCCATGTTCCAACGGCATGCCAAACCCTTGGCCCCACCATGCCAAGCCAAACCGCACCTTGCCTAGGCCCTAGCCATGCTAGCCGCACCATGTGCCAACGACATGCCAAACCCTTGGCCCTACCATGCCAAGCCAAACCGCACCTTGCCTTGGCCCTAGCCATGCTAGCCGCGCCATGTGCCAATGATATTCCAAACCCTTGGCCCCACCATGCCAAGCCAAACCGCACCTTGCCTTGGCCCTAGCCATGCTAAGCGCGCCATGTGCCAACGGCATGCCAAACCTTTGGCCCCGCCATGCCAAGCCAAACCGCACCTTGCCTTGGCCCTAGCCATGCTAGCCGCACCATGTGCCAACGGCATGGCAAACCCTTGGCCCCACCATGCCAAGCCAAACCGCACCTTTCCTTGGCCCTAGCCATGCTAGCCGCACCATGTGCCAACGACATGCCAAACCCTTAGCCCCACCATGCCAAGCCAACCCGCACCTTTCCTTGGCCCTAGCCATGCTAGCGCCGCACCATGCCAACGGCATGCCAAACCCTTGGCCCCACCATGCCAAGCCAAACCGCACCTTGCCTTGGCCCTAGCCATACTAGCCGCACCATGTGCCAATGGCATGCCAAACCCTTGGACCCACCATGCCAAGCCAAACCGCGCCTTGCCTTGGCCCTAACCATGCTAAGCTAGCGCCATGTGCCAACGGCATGCCAAACCCTTGGCCCCACCATGCCAAGCCAAACCGCACATTGCCTTGGCCCTAACCATACTTGCCGCACCATGTGCCAACGACATGCTAAGCCCTTGGCCCCACCATGCCAAACGCACCTAGCCACGCCACCATGCTGGCCTTCCCTACGCGGCTATCAAAACGAAGGCGTGCGACAATCAACGGTCCCCCTTCAATCCCAGAAGCAAATCCTAGCCATCCAAGTTTACCAGACAACGCGTGGTAACCTTTGGTCCGAAAACCTAAGTTTGGCCACGCCAAACCATACCATGCCAACGGCATGCCAACTAGTCGCGCCACCACGCAGCGGCTTTCCCTATGCGGCCACTAAAAGAAGGCGTGCAACAATCAACGACCACCCTTCCACCTTAGATGCAAATCTTAGCCGTCCAAGGTCGCCACCAACGCATGGTAACGTTTGGCCCAATGCCAAAACCCTAATTTTGGTCGCGCCTAAACTATGCCTCCTCGGCCCGCAACATCTTTCTGAATTCTTCCCGAGTTTTCTTTGTCGGTCTATTTTCACCTACCGAACGAGTTCAAAACCTATATATCCTCGCGTTAGGAGATATGAAATTCTTTTCCGGTCGATTTGAGGGGCGGACAGTCAAAATCCGAGTCCGTACGAGAATTCTAACGCGATTCTAGTAAAGGGCGCTAAGTAGGGTTTCTAAAACGAAGGCGTGCGGCCATCAACGGTCGCCCTTCAATCTCGGGGAGCAAATCTGGCCGTCCAAGGTTACCGGACAACGCATGGTAACCTTTGACCCAAAACCCTAGTTTGGCCACGCCAAACCGCACCAAGGCATGCCAACCTAGCCGCGCCACCATACTAGCCTTCCCTATGCGGCTACTAAACGAAGGCGTGCGAAAATCAACGGTCGCCCTTCAATTTCAGGAGCAAATCCTAGCGGAGTCCAAGGTTGCCGGACAACGCATGGTAACCTTTGACCCAAAGTCTAGTTTGGCCACGCCAAGGCATGCCATGCCCATGGCCTCGCCAACTTTGCCGTGCCATCATGCTGGCCTTCCCTACACAGCTATCAAAAAACGGAAGCGTGCAACAATCAACGGCTACCTTTTCGCTTAAGATACAAAATCTCGGACCGTCGAAGATCGCCAAGCTAGCAAGTCTCCCAAGCTAGACTTGCCAGGAAACAACCATGTTACATGTTTTCACGAAAACGTTCGAGACATCAAACCATAAACTGGGGATCTTCTTTGGGTTTTGGTTTGGCGGTTTCAGTTTACACTTCCATATCTCGTGCGGCGTACACTACGCCGTAATAAGAAAGTGTAATAAGGATGAAGCGGTTAAGTAAACAGGGAAGTAATGGTGAAACACTTTTCTTTTATGGAACATCAATTCCATGCGTTAACGGTTACTACCTCCTCCCATTTACTCACCCATTATTCCATTCCTTAATGAGACCAGAGTACGTTTCACTCCGACTTGTATAAATAGGTCTTACCTATTTACACAAAGGAGGACAAGTTCGGTCAAGGATCAGACAACACTCAAAAAAACATTTGGCTAAGCTCTCACATATGTTAGCTTCCCATTCTCTGATACAAGTCGTGAAATCACTACTCTTCTAGAATCAACCTGGTCTCAACACTTTCTTCGCTTCCCTCCCCAAAACCAACCCATTCTCCTCCTCTTTGTGAGCATGAATTTTGATGAATGGTGAAAGCAAGTCCTAAAGCACCGGAACGGCCATTTCTTGGTTTAGGCCGGACTTGCTTTGTATGACAAAGATTGATCTCTCGAATCTAAAGTACTCCCTTGCAGTACATTGTTTAGGGTTTAAATTCGTTTCTCAACCACACACCCGAAATTACCGAAATCAGCAGAAACCATTTTCACCCACAAACAATTGGCGACCACAGTGGGAGGTTGATCTTTCAGTTACAATGTCAATTTTAAACCATCGATCTCATGCTTCGACCTAGACATCAAGATGGTAGAAGCAGGCGATCCGCTCATGGATCGACGACTCAGTTACCAGGCGACCCAATTATAGTCATGACACGACAAGGGATGACTGGGGACTTCCCAGAGGGTAGAAGCAAACGATCCGCCCGAGAATCAACGACTCGGTTATCAGATAACTCGATGCATTGGGGACTTTCCACAATCACGGCGGTGCTTCCCATAAAACTCGGTTTTACACCGGAAGGTTTCCTTTTCATCAGGAGACCTAAAAAACCAAGTAAGTCCTACCTAGACAAGATACGTGGTTTTGCTTTTTTCCAGTTTTCACGGGAATGATAAAACCAATAGCCATGTTATGTTTCATCACATGTCGTCTACCAAACGCACAGTTCCATGGTTTTCATGGGATGCCTGCAACACTTTCAATCATAACCAAAAATAGCCTCATCCTAAAACGGTTCATCCCGAATAATAATCCAAAACCTTCATAGCTAACACTTGTCTATCAACCCAAAAAAATCCAGAAAATCAAACCCATGAACTGGGCGTTTCATTTGCCTTTCAAAAAAAAAAAAAAAAAAACCTAAAAATAAGAAGTTCAGAAGACAGAAATGCATTCAAGGAAAGTTTTTCAACAATGGCTTACTCTTCTTAGCAATAGCCTCCTTCGTGCTTTGAAGAGCCGCCCTTTTCAACTTCAGCTTCCTGGACAATTTTTCGATTTCCGCTTCCTGCTTCTTCACCATATCCGCAGAAGGACCTTCGAATGTTTCGTCCAGAAACTTCTCGACCTCAGAGAAACCTTCAACGAACCAAAGAACGTTGAATTCAAATTTTATACACATGTCACGATGAAACCTCCATCTCGAGATTACATCCTCAGAAACAGTATGACCAGTCACGTTGCACATGTCGTCAATCGAAGACAAAGCTTCCTCCACGCGCTTACCAGACGCGCATGCCAGATGCGCTTACCAGACGCGCATGCCAGACGCGCTTACCAGACGCGCATGCCAGACGCGCTTACCGGACGCACATGCCAAACGCGCTTACTAGACGCGCATGCCAGACGCGCTTACCAGACGCGCATGCCAGACGCACTTACCAGACGCGCTTGCCAGACGCGCATGCCAGACTTGCATACCAGATGCGCATACCAGACGCTCATTCCAGACGCGCTTACCAGACGTGCATACCAGACGCGCTTGCCAGACGTGCATGCCAGATGCGCTTACCAGACGCGCATACCAGACTTGCTTACCAGGCGCGCTTACCAGACGCGCATGCCAGACGCGCTTACCAGATGCGCATGCCAGGCACACATGCCATACGCGCATGCCAACCACAATACCACACCCTGCGCTAACATCTTACATCCTTACAACGCTAACAACTTGCGTCTTCCCAGCGCCAGCAGCTTGCATCCTTCCAGCATTGCTCTTGAACACTTAGTAGGAGGGAATCAGCAATCCAATTTCATCACACGTAGAGATCAGGAACGACTTCTCCAAAATAGAGGCAAGGAGATCAGCAACCCCCCGAGTTCACAAAGACTCTCTTAGGTGGGAGATGCATGATTTCGGGGACTTCGCCACAAAATTGTGCAGTCTATGGTGGAACATTTATGAGAGATTTTATGTTTTACCAAGGTGCAACGTCAAGAGATATTTGCAGCCCTCAACCACGCTGTGTCAGCAAAACATCTACTTCCAGCCAAGAAACTGTTCCCAAACCCCTATCTCTCTTGGAAAGCACGATAGATGGAACTGGGGACTCCTAACCACTGTTCGCTTGAAGGGTGTCCAGTTCGACAGCACACTGATTGACGCAGCCTCTCCGCTTAAACGTCCTCAGCAGCTGCTCAGCTTCAACGTTCACTTCAGCAGCCGCTCCGCTTCAGTATTCTCTCCATAAGCTGCTCCAGGATCGAAGCCGAAACTTCAGCGTTTGTCTTCATAAGATTTAACGTCCTCTCCAAGAGCAGAAGTCGCTTCAACGCCACACTCCTCCCTGTCAAGGATCGTGATCACATCCATCCAAGGATCGCAGTTGTGGCCACTTTTTGATCCATCTCGCCAAACCCCGTGGTCATGGACAGTTTACCCTCTTACGCATACAAACCGATCCCTTTGCTTCCATGGATACCCATACAATTCCGGTGACCTACTTTGTTACCCGACAATGTAGTCTCTTCGATTAAATCTACTACCAAGAACTGTTACCACTCATTTGTTGATACCAGCCAGAGCTTCACCACAGCAGCAATCGCTACAAAGATGAAAACATATAAACCATACTTGGGGACTGGGGATCTACACGAAATCCTTTCACTGTCAAAGCTCAGAAGACACGATCAACCATCAGTCACGACCGAGAAAAAGATGAAAACGTACGGGGAAGTGCCTTATTCAATTACTCGGGAGCTCAAGGGAATGGAAGATCGAACAACATATTCTAATGGAAGATCAAGTCTTTCAAATAAGAAGTTTTATTCAAAGATGTCAAACCGCAAGCGGGATGCTAATTGGAGAAACCCTAACTTCGCCATGAATACCAAGAAGATAACAATAAGTATGCAAAAGTACCAAGACGTCTATACAACAAAGAAAAAACAACAAAAAGGGGAAACTGGTCATAGAAAGCGGATGCACGAGTTGCCAACCCCTCTGTCAGAGCTTCTTCAAGCACTTTCCCAAAGAATCTCTCTATAAAGCAAAGTTTCCATCCGAAAGCATAACACTCTCGGAATTTGGATAAGGAAAGGATTTCCTATTCTGGCTAAGTAAGGAGGAAAGGAAATCGGTCCCGCGAAGACAATCCACCACCGTGTAAACCGTCCGCACCTTTGCTTTGCCAATGCCATGCTTGGGCAACGCTTTGTCAAGCAGCCCACGCCCATTCCAAGCCAAATCAGTGCTAATGGGTCCCTTTCATGCCAAGTCTATGCTAGCAGCTCCGCATCGCGTTCCAAAAGCCTAGCCCTGAAGACGCACAACCATACAGTGATTTACGCAAAGGCAAGAGGCGGAAGGATCGCAGATTCTACTTATCTCTCGGAAAAAGGAGGTACGATCGTTGCTAGGAGATTCCATCACAATACCAAACCAGGAGGAGGAACGAGCTTTACCCTACCTTCACCAACGAACAATTGGAAAGAGGAAGATGATACAATTTCACCAGCAATATATGTATTGCACAAACCCTAAAAAGGGGAAAGGAGAAGTAACACTCTCTTATGGGTGTAACGCTTCCAGATTTTTGAATAAGGAAAGAATTCACTGTTAAATCCACGTATGAAGAAAGTCAATCGATCGGTCCCACAAGAGCAAGCCTTGCTACTCCCAAGACATCCGCTTTCCTTGCAGTGCGGTCTTTCCCGGTGCTCCAAGTTCAGTTTTTGCAACAATCCGCGCCTTTCATGCGAATGCGCCAACACCAATAACTCGTCGAGCCGGCGTCATGATGTTCCCTAACCCGGCCAAGATGATTCATAGCTCAGACTAAGCCGACGATCTTCATCTCACCGCTTCACGGGTCTACACCACAAATAGAATCTATGCAAGGCTTCCAAACACGGGGATCATGAACTCTCCTTACCTCTCAAAAAGTCATCACTTTCCCACGAAACTAAAGCAAGTTGTTGTCTTCCGGCCAACGCTCACACCATGCCAGGCCAACGGATCAGCGCCCGCGCCAAATTTACGCTAGCGGCTCCCATTCCAAGCCGATCCGGTGCTAACGGATCCAAGTCCAAGCGACCGGTGCTAGCGACTTCCCTTCACACCAAATCTGCACTAGTGGCTCCATTCCAGCCTAACCTGCAAGTACCACGAGTAGAATTTATGCAAAGCCGCCAAATACGAGGATCACAGATTCTCCTTACTTCCCTAAAAAGGTTAGTCGGACTTTCCTGACCATCTTGCATGTTCTACATTTCGATTCTGTCCTCGTCTGTCACCATCATATGCTTACCTCGTAACAAGGCACTGTTCCGAGCTAAGCGTGGGACTTAATGTTGATGGTGGTTTTTAACTTAGGGGTAAAGTCGTAAAACCCTAGTCGAGACAGGTGACGTCCTGAGTAACTTGAGTAATAATGTACAAACCAAGCACATTTATTGAACCCTTTAATTTGTCTCATGAGAAAATTACCGGGTACCTTTTTTTTTAAATGCTAATTAGGGTTTCGACAAGCCAAAACCCCAATTCTCACACCGCACGTGCCAATGGCTCATCATGCCGACCACATCCCTCACGCCAAGGCATGCCAACCATGCTAGCCGTACCCTTGTGCCAATGGCTCATCATGCCAGCCACAACCTCCGCGCCAAGGCATGCCAACCATGCTAGCCAGCACCCTGGGTGCCAATGGCAAACCGTTCCAACCACACCTACCACGCCAAGGCATGCCAACCATGCTAGCCGCACCCCCTCGTGCCAATGGAAAACCATGCCAACCACACCTATCACACCAAGGCATGCCAACCATGCTAGCCGCACTCGTACCAATGGCAAACCATGCCCAGCCATACTGTTAGCGCCAAGGCATGCCTACCATGCTAGCCGCAACCCATGCCAATGGCAAGCCGTGCCAACTACATCTCCACGCTAGAGCATACCAAACATGCTTTCATCCCAACACGCCATGCACAACATCAAGCTACCAAAACAAAGGCCTACAACAATCAACGGCCATCTTTCAATCACATGAGCAAATCCTAGCAGATTCAAGGTTACCGGACAACACATGGTAACCTTTGACCCAAAAACCTAGCTTGGTCACGCCATACCCTTGGCCCCACATGCCAAGCCAAACCGCACCCTGCCTTGGCCCTAGCCATGCTAGCCGCGCCATGTGCGCACGACATTCCAAACCCTTGGCCCCACCATGCCAAGCCTAACCGCACCTTGCCTTGGCCCTAGCCATGCTAGGCGCCATAGCCATGCCAACGACATGCCAAAACCTTGGCCCCACCATGCCAAGCCAAACCGCACCTTGCCTTGGCCCTAGTCATGCTAGCCGCACCATGTGCCAACGGGCATGCCAAGCCAAACCGCACCTTGTCTTGGCCCTAGCCATGTTAGCCGCGCCATGTGCCAACGACATTCCAAACCCTGGCCCCACCATTCCAAGCCAAACCGCATCTTGCCTTGGCCCTAGACATGCTAGCCGCGCCATGTGCCAACGGCATTCCCAAACCCTTGGCCCCACCATGCCAAGCCAAACCGCACCTTGCCTTGGCCCTAGCCATGCTAGCGCGCCATGTGCCAACGACATGCCAAAACCTTGGCCCCGCCATGCCAAGCCAAACCGCACCTTGTCTTGGCCCTAGCCATGCTAGCCACGCCATGTGCCAACGACATTCCAAACGCCCCACCATGCCAAGCCAAACCGCATATTGCCTTGTCCCTAGCCATGCTAGCCGCGGCATGTGCCAACGGCATGCCAAACCCTTGGCCCCACCATGCCAAGCCAAACCGCACCTTGCCTTGACTCCTAGCCATGCTAGCCGCACCATGTGCCAACGGCATGCCAATACCCTTGGCCCCACCATGCCAAGTCAAACTGCACCTTGCCTTGGCCCTAGCCATGCTAGCCGCACCATGTGCTAACGGCATGCCAAACCCTTGGCCCCACCATGCCAAGCCAAACCGTACCTTGCCTTGGCCCTAACCATGCTAGCCGCGCCATGTGCCAACGGCATGCCAAACCCTTGGCCCCACCATGCCAAGCCAAACCGCACCTTGCCTTGGCCCTAGCCATACTAGCCGCACCATGTGCCAACGGCATGCTAAGCCCTTGGACCCACTATGCCAAACACACCTAGCCACGCCACCATGCTGGCCTTCCCTACGTGGCTATCAAAACGGCGTGCGACAATCAATCGTCCCCCTTCAATCCCGTGAGCAACCTGGCCATCCAAGGTTACCAGACAACGCATGGTAACCTTTGGCCTGAAAACCTAAGTTTGGCCACACCAAACCATTCCATGCCAACGGCATGCCAACCTAGCCGCGCCACTATGCTGGCCTTCCCTATGCGGCCACCCTTCCACCTTAGATGAAAATCTTAGTCGAGTCCAAGGTCGCCAGCCAACGCATGGTAGCGTTTGTCCCAATGACAAAACCCTAATTTTGGCCGCGCCTAAACTATGCCTCCTCGGGCCCGCAACATCCCTCTTGAATTCTTCTTGAGTTTTACTGTCGGGCTGTTTTCACCTCCCGAACGAGTTCAAAACCTAAATATCCCCGCGTAAGGAGATAGGAAATTATTTTCCGGTCGATTTGAGGGGCGGACCGTAAACATCCGAGTCCGTACGAGAATTATACAGCGATTCTAGTAAAGGGAGCTAATTAGGGTTTCTAAAACGAAGGCATGCGGCCATCAACGGTCGCCCTTCAATCTCGGGGAGCAAATCCTAGCCGTCCAAGGTTGCAGGACAACGCATGGTAACCTTTTTGACCCTAAAACCCTAGTTTGGCCACGCTAAACCGCACCAAGGCATGGCATGCCAACCTAGCCGCGCCACCATGCCGGCCTTCCTTATGCGGCTAAAAGCGGCGTGCGACAATCAACGGCCGCCCTTCAATTTCGGAGAAAATCCTAGCCGTCCAAGGTTACCGGACAACGCATGGTAACCTTTGACCAAAGTATAGTTTGGCCACGCCAAACCACGCCAAGGCATGCCATGCCCATGGCCCGCTAACTTTGCCGTGCCATCATGCCGGCCTTCCTTACACGCCTATCAAAAACGGAAGCGTGCAACAATCAACGGCTACCTTTCCGCTTAAGATATAAAATCTCGACCGTCGAAGGTCGCCAAGCTAGGAAGTCTCCCAAGCTCGACTTTCCAGGCAACAACCATGTTACATGTTTTCACGAAAACGTTCGAGACATCAAACCACAAACTGGGGGATCTTCTTTGGGTTTTGGTTTGGCGGTTTATAGCATGCGGCGTACACTACGCCCGTAATAAGAAAGTGTAATAAGGATGAAGCGGTTAAGTAAATAGGGAAGTAATGGTGAAACGCTTTTCTTTTATGGAACATCAATTCCATGCGTTAACGGTTACCACCTCCTCCCATTTACTCACCCATTATTCCATTCCTTAATGAGACCAGAGTACGTTTCACTTTGACTTGTATAAATAGGTCTTACCTATTTCCACAAAGGAGGACAAGTTCGTTCAAGGATCAGATAACACTCATAAAAACGTTTGGCTAAGCTCTCCCATGTGTTAGCTTCCCATTTTCTTATACAAGTCGTGAAACCACTAATCTTCCAGAATCAACTGGTCTCAACACTTTCTTCACTTCCCTCCCAAACCAACCCATTATCCTCCTCTTTGTGACCGAAGCAAAGTCCGGAGCGACCATTTCTTGGTTTAGGCCGGACTTGTACAGATTGATCTCTCGAATCTAAAGTACTCCCTTACAATACATTGTTTAGGGTTTAAATTCGCTTCTCAACCACACACACAAATTACAAGAAATCAGCGAGAAACCATTTTCACCCACAAACAATAGGCTTAGTCAGTGGGAGGAAAATTTGGTTTATAGTTTTCAATTGAGTTGAAGCAACTCTTAGTTGGTGTGATGTCATTTAAGGGAATCAATTGCGCAGAGGTCCTGCTAGGATTCAAGAGGCGTGAGGAGTGTGGTGTACCTTAATCGGTGGGATACCTTTTTAGGGCTCAAGTACATTCCATTTCGAAGTTAATTGGTAATAGGCTAGTAGTGTCCAGTAATGGCTTAATACAGTTTGGTGTTCAACTGGACTAGGTCCAGAGGTTTTTCTATATTTACGGTTTCCTAGTTAACAAAACTTCGGGTATACATGTGGTTATTTCTTTTTCCGCATTATATTGTTTATCTTTATAATTGAAATATTACAGGTTGTACGTTGATCAATCATAGTAGAGACATCCGACATAGTTTGTTGGATAAAACTTGATTGGTTCTTGGTCATTGGTCTTGGTACTGTCCAAGTAATCTCTTTGTGATTAGGTTCACGAACTTGTTTCTGTAAACGTTCTAATCGCAAGAGAGTGAGATATAACTCTAGATATTATTCCTTAATTGAGTTTATATCTCGGAGTTGTATTGAGTTTGTCCATACAGATTGCCTAACGAAAAAGTGGTGGTGTATTTTGGTATCCCTGCGTTTTCAAGTTCTTTTAACAGATTATCAATTCACTAATCATCCTATATTGACTAATCGATTTATTTTATTATTTTTTTGTTAAATTTAAATTTAGGGCATAAAGTGAATCAATCAATCAATAGTTATCATATGAAGGAGGATCATTTTTTTTGACTTGGTAACACTACATTCAGTTTTACATTTTTTTTAAGAATTTAAAGTGCCATATGGCAAAACAATGTGTTTAAAATAAATGACACAATAACTTTAAAATACAGGGACACATAATTCATCTTCGTGTTATTTGCCAAATTATAGACATGTCTTTCACAAGAATCAACCATCTTTTTTCAAACAATGGGTTTAAAATGAAGAGACACAACTTATACAACAAAATGCAAATTAACGGGTTTAAAATAAATGGACACAACTGATGTAGCAAAATATATAATGGCTTTAAAATGAAGGTACTCAACTCATATCACAACTTTCCATGTTTTTCAAGAAAAATCACATTTATTTATTATGTGTTTATCACAAAAACACAATTTTATAATTAAGTTAGTATTATTACATATAGTAAACATATTGTCGTAATATAAAGTGATCCCAAAAATCTTATTATTTTATAAAGTTTTACGTCGATATATTCGCTCTTATTTTATATTTTTTGACTTCGTCTTTTTGTTTTACTATATTTTTAATCAAGATCTAATAAAATAAATAGTTGCTTAGTTGTGTTAAGAAAGCCTACAAAGATATCTAGAACCTCTTTTTATTCTGTATATAACCTTATATAAGGGCAACATCCTGAAGATTAACTTTGGGGTATCAATTTCGTAGGGCCGGCCCTGGATTACCAGTCTTTCTCAAAGTCTCTTATCAGGCATAGAAGCCGAGTAACTGCAACTAGGGTCCATGGGACCCTTCCCTTTGTCTTCATTTCCGGCGTCCTCAATATCTTCCATTAAGATTGGTTGGTGGAAGCAATAATTTCTGTCGATTGGCAGTTTTTTTTGAATGTAGTCAGATGATAAAAATTGCGGGAAATAGAAAAGATTCCACTCCAAAGAGTCCAAACATAACGAGACAACTAAGCAAAGCCCTAAGGCCAATAACCTTTGCTTCACTTAGACTATCTAATTTAAGAAGCCCCAGTATCATGTGGGTCATTGCAAAATCTAGGTTACTCTCTGCAATAGTTACACATAATTCATCAAGTTTATCATGTTGAACATCCTGAATTAGCATTCCTTTCCTCAAAACGGTAAAAAGTTGTGATATTACGCTGTCTACTCTAGGTAATCCCATACACGATTTATTAGTTGGAAGTCAGCATAAACACTTTAGTAAAACCTCACAACCCGATTAAGACAATCCAAATCCATGAAACAATGGTTCTTGTCCTGCAATTGAAGGAGACTATGCATGAAATAAGTACTTAGGAACAAAGGCGGAAGATTAGGAGTATCAATCTCAAGAGACAACATGAATGAAAAGCAAAATAGTATAATTTCAGGGAAAAAGACACTAGTGGTACACTTACCCTAAGATGTCTATATAAATATTCCATTGAGAACTCAAGTTATTGTTGAACGTTTGAGGATCACCCAAGGAGAGAAGAAGAGTTACCGAGAGGATACCAACCTAGTAAAAAAATTCATAGCGGAAGTAAAATAAACAAAATTACCGAAAGTCGAGAGTGAAGAGAGAACCTAATGTGATCGAAACAAAAATGCATACAACAAGTGAAAGCATTCTTAAGTGATTCGCAAGAAGTTATTACCGACAAAGGCCATTGACCCCAAACATACATATTAACCACTTACAGGATATCGTTTACTCGCTTAAGTTGGTTTCTAATTCTACCGAGTGCCTCATGCCATAAAGTTAGGCTTCTCTTAAACATATCAAATGCTTTTATTAACTATAGCCCAAAAAGTTTTAAGTTAAAACGAAAAACCAAAGTTACCCAATAAGTCTTAATTTTTTAACTAATAATCCGACTTCTTCCCCAAAATCAAAATATAAACCCTAACTTTTTTTAGATCCAAATTAAATTATATTTCAATCTAATTCTAATTGGTCTCTCATTATTCTTATAAATTTCCCTATTATAAACCCTAATATTTATTTTTCCAAAACAAACTAAACCCAAGTTTTCACCTTTTCTCTATAATGAAGTTGGTTTCCTAAATCATTATTACAGTAATAGCGATTGAGGTTATATATTTTAAATATTCCCTTAAGAATTCTCAACAACAATATCAATCTAAAATCGATCAATTACTCTTTTTTCTTAAAACCAATTTAAAAATTCCATAAGCACTATTATTCTATAGAAAAATTCTAGGATGTTCTTTTTCCCCATCATGATTGTATTAAACTAAATATTCTTAAAAATCATCAATTATGCCATAGATCTTACATAAATTTAATTATCGAATATAATTAACTTTATTTTATTTTTTTGATTTAGGGATTTGATAATTTATTATGCTATATATAAAAATAGTGTATAATTTTATGGGTTATGTTAATAATCATATAAGAATCCGTTTGGTTAATTAATGACTTATTTTACCTGGCGAGATTGGGGTATACCCAGATTAATTGGGGTATACCCATTTTATTCCCATCCAAACTAGTGTGCTAAGGGGTGTCTAAAGGTGTTAAAAGACCAAATTACTCATACTAAAAAACCATGCCGACTAAAACATATTCAAAAAAAATTCAAAATCTTTCTTCAAAACTCTAACCATACATGATGAGATCAAAAAAAAAAAAAAAAAAAAAAAAAAAAAAACGAAGAATCAAAAACGGATCGAAAGTCGGCAAGGTTTTTTTTTGTCGACCTTGCGCTAAAAAAATAGTCGGCGAGGTATAAGGTTGAATACCGTGCCGACTTTTCATCTCTCGAAATTAGTAGTTACAGTGGTCGGGCACGGTATTCAACCTTATACCCCGCCGACTATATTTTAGTCAAGCACGATATTCATCCTTATACCTTGCCGACTATAGTTTAGTGGCGGTTATGAAATTAATACCTTGCCGACTAATCATGCATTTGTAACACCTCTCTCTATGTCAAAAAATCCTATAGTCTAATAGGTATTTTTTTTATAGAACTTGCCGACTATAAGGTAGCATGCAAGGTAAGAAATCAATAAGATGCCGACTAGTGAAGCATTTACAACGGTCTCATGTGTCAAAAATAATAAAGTCGGCATCTTCTTCATTCACCAAACCTTTAGGCCATAAGTTGCTCGGCATGTTCTTCATCCATGGAGACCTTGAGGCAGGATATAATCGGCATGTTCTTCATCCGTCGACCTGCCGACTTTTCATACTTTCTTAACGAAAGTGTTGATTTCTCGATCTAATTTTGAGTATGATTTCATACAACAACTTTGCAATCCCCTTTTTAGAAGTGTTTGGGTAGTGTGCTTTCATTTAGATTTGCAAAAGATTTTCTCAAAATAATTTTTTTTCCTCAAAAATCTTCCCAAATAAGTTCAATCAAAAACAAAATTTCATTTCATAAGTTTTAATCTACTCAATTAATTAAGCTAATCAGATTTTTTAGTGTTAATTAAACAAGGGTATATTAGCCATTTAGAAAATATATGGTTAAGAGGTGGCCTCTTGTACTTCAAAATGACCCTATTTTGTCTTATTGGGTATACCCCAATTTCGCCAGGTTATTTTATGTGGGTTATAATTAATAAAATCATGAGCTATATTTAAGAGAAGCCTAGAGTTAAGGCAGGGTCAACACCTGATGGAGGCCAGCGACTTTCTCGCACCATCTGTAAGGGGTGCAAGTATGCTTGAGAGCATATAAAACAATGACTTTTCCTTTCATTGGGTCCACCAATGAAGGACATTCGACCTGGCTTACAACTATGCAAGTAGTAAACTATTCATGAAGAGAAATGTAGGTGTTACAAATCTCCATATATTCTTGGGGTTCATACTGGATTTTGGTGAGTTCTACGATTTGATTTAATCTTTATTATTTTAGTTTAATCGACATCACATGGAGTATCACCATGAAGATAATTTGTGAAGCAAAGGAAAGAGATTCAAAGTGGTGGAGACAGTGATGCACATCTTAAAGCACGGAATGCTAAACTTACATCATGTTATTGGATTCTTGGTAATCCAATTCCGGGAGAATGTGACCAATTCCTTGAACCAAACAACCCAAATTAAGTCTATGTAATTGAGAATTTTGATTTTTAGGAATCCAATTCCCTCCAAAATAATATATTTTCATTGCATTGGTCTAATGCAATGGGAACTGGATTCAGGTAAAAACAAGAGTAATTAGATTACCTCAACCAAATGCTAAATTTTTGGATTTCAATTCAGAGTTGGATTACCCAATAATTGGATTCTTAGGAATCCAATTCTTCCGACCAAACAAGGTGTTAACAAATCAATTTACCTATCAACATTGATAAGCCGGTCGTGCCATCCCGCATCGATGAGAAGCAATAGCTTATAATTGAAAATAAATTGAAATTGATAAATAATCAACCAATTTAGTTTCTTCTACCCTTTGAATAAAGGAAGAACCTAATAATGGAGATTCTTCTCAAATAACTTATAATTTCTACCCAATTAAATTGGAAATTATAAGATTATGAGAGGCATATAGTTGATACTCTATAATTAGATGATCTAATTCCCCCTAGAGATAACAATTAGGTTTGAAAGAAGAGATCTCTCATTCTTCACACAATATTCTAAAACCAAAACTTCCTCCTTTAGCCTTATGTATTCTAATTTATACTATCACCAAGGGCATACTTGGCATATTCAATGTAATTCGAGGATGGACTATAAATGGTGCTTCAATATCGATATGGGACATCCACAATACATCATCCTCCCCTTCTTTAAACAAATTCGTCCTCGAATTCTTCAAAGCGTATTCTCCATTTGTGCTTGAACTTCTGTAGTGATTTCACTACAATTGATATGTAGAAATAACTATTGAATTGGATTGAAAGAATAAGATGAGATATAGAAGAATCAAGATGATAAGAAATCAGGGTTGAGAGAGAGAGAGAGCTTAGAACAAGAATTTCAATAATTCCTAACTGTCCTCTAACAACAACCACAAGAAATAAAAGAACAATATCTGAGATGCCAGCGTGTGACTCACACGCTGTTTAGCTAAATACAGACACGACTATACTAAGGGAACCACTAAAGGGTTAGCCCATAGTTGTCATGGCTAAGGGACATGACAACTACCCTCTACTCCAAAAGATCCTTGTCCTCAAGGATCAGCTTTGGAAACTGTGTCTTCATTAGTTGTGTGTCCTCCCATGTTGCTTCAGTATCAGACATATCCTTCCATTTCACCAACACCTGAGCTATTACCTCTCATTCTTCATGACACTCCGGGTAGCTATAACCTTCTCAGGAACCATCTGCAGTTGTCCTTTGCCATCAGTTGTAGGGAGTATAGTCTGAGCCACTATTCTAGCACCCAGCTTGGGCTTCAATTGTGAGACATGGAAGGTAGGGTGGATTTTAGAACCTAAGGGTAGATTTAGTTGGTAAGCCACAGTACCTACCTTAGCAATAATTTGATATGGCCCAAAAATTTGGCTGATAGTTTCAAATTTCTTCTCTCAGGTGCCTTGTTGAATGTATATAAGGTTGCGGCCTTAAGTAAACCCAGTCTCCAACATTGGAAGATCTCTCAATTCTCTTCTTATCACTGCACACGCTTTCATCCTATGTTATGCGATTCCAATGCTTCTTTAAGAACTTGACTCATTTCTTGCCTTTGGTGCAAGTAGTCTTCAACAACATCATGGATTCCCCGCTTGAGATGATAAGACATCAAAGCGAGGAGCATAGCCATATAAGGCTTCAAATGGAGTTAACTTCAAGCTTGTGTGATAAGTAGTTTTAAACCACCATTCTGCTAAGGGTAACCAAGTGACCCATTTGGTTGGTCTGGAGCTAGTCATGCACCTCAAATAAGACTCCAAGCAAGCATTAATTCTTTCTGTCTACCCATCTATCTGAGGATGATAAGCAGTACTAAGATGCAGTGAAGTTCCTACCTTATCAAACAATACCGCGGAAATTGATGATGAAGGTATTGTCTCATCAAAACTATGGATTTAGGAATAACATGTAGTTTGAAAATTGTGTCTATGAATCTTGAAGCAACTGAAGCAGCTGTGTAAGGGTGGCTGAGTGCAATAAAATGGCTATATTTGGTGAACCTGTCCACCACCACCAATATGACTTCTCTCCCTTCATATTTGGGTAGCCCTGTAATGAAGTCGATGCAAATGTGCTCCCAAGCTTGATTTGGAATGGGTAATGGTTGAAGTAGTCCAGCTGGTGAAGTGTTGAAACCCTTATGCTGCTGGCAAACATATGTAAGGATATGTAAGGATATGTCTTTTCATACCAGCCCAATAAAAGTAGAGTTTGGCCTTCTGATAAGTTGTTTGCCCTCCAGAATGTCCCCCAATGGGTGATGAATGTAATGCATCTAGTATTGTCTTCCTCAATCTACCAGTGTGTCCCACATATATCCTATTTTTATACCTCAAGATCCCTTGTTGGTAAGTGAATTCACCCTCTTGTTGGACCTGGGTGGATAATTTAGGTATCCATTTCTGAGTAAGGCCATCATTAATATAGCTATCCTGAATTTCTTGCAGCCATGATGGCTGAACTTGAGTCACAACCCTACATGAACCATCCTCATTAAGCTTCACTCTGGATAAAGCATCAGCTACTAGGTTATCAGCACCCTTCTTGTATTTCAGTTCATAAGTATAATCCAAAAGCTTTGAAAGCAACTTCTGCTGTAACACTGAGTGGATTCTCTGATCCATGAAATACTTAATGCTTTGGTGGTCTGTATAAATAGTGAACTTGTTACCCAGTAAATAAGTTCTCCATTTTGAGACAGCTAACACTATGGCCATCATCTCTTTTTCATATGTAGACATGGCTAAGAACCTCTCTCCTATACCTTTGCTGAAAAAGGATATAAGTCACTTCTCTTGCATCAATGCATCTCCAACTCCAACATCACAAGCATCTGTGGCAACCTCAGATGGCTTGGTAAAGTCTGGTAAGGCCAACACAGGGGTAGTAGTGACCGCTTCCTTCAACTGTTGAAAAGCTAACTCAGCTGAATCACTCCACTGAAATTTGTTCTTCTTGAGCAACTCAGTTAAAGCTTCTGAGATGAGGCCATAATCCTTAACAAATTTCTGTAGTACCCTGTAAGTCCTAAGAATCCCTGAGATCTCTTATTGTAGTAGGAGGCGGCCATTGGATCATGCAGGCAATTTTCTCAGGATATGCTGCCACTCCTTCTCCAGATATGATATGTCCTAGATAGTCAATTTGTGGCTTCCCAAAGGAACACTTGCTGAGCTTAGCATATAGAGAATGCTTCTGAAGAAACTCCAATGAAATGGTTAAGTGTTGGATGTGAGTATCCATGTTTGGACTGTATATGAGTATGTCATCAAAGAACACTAGAATAAACTTCTTCAAATAAGGCTGGAATATGTCATTCATTAAACTTTGAAAACTTGCTGGAGCATTTGTCATCCCAAATGGCATAACTAAGAACTCATAGTGCCCTTGGTGTGTCTTGAAGGCTGTCTTGTGAATGTCAGCAGGATAGACCCTTATTTGATGATATCCAGCCCTTAAATCTATCTTGGTGAACACCTTAGCACCCTTCAATTCATCTAACACTCATCAATGACTGGTATTTAACACTTATTCTTAATGGTGATCTCATTCAATCTTCTATAATCAACAAAAAATCTCCAACTGCCATCCTTCTTCTTGACTAAGAGTATTGGGGATGAAAATGGACTATGGCTTGGCCTAATGACACCAGAAGCTAGCATTTCCTTTACCAATTTCTCCACTATATCTTTCTGAATGTAAGGAATTCTTAAGGCCTTTGATTGGGTAGAACTGATAATGGTTGTAGTGGTATATGGTGGTCATGGCTTCTGGTGGGGGGAAGGTCAGTGGGTTCTTGAAAAATGGATTGAAAAGTAGTTAATAAAGGTTATAGGGAAGGGGGGTTAAAGTTTGTTTCTCCTCACCGGTAATAGAGAATAAGTGCCCCATGAATCCATGCTTGTGTTTCCTCCTGTACTTTTCATACTCCTTGCCTGTCATGAGAGAAATGCTGGCATATTATGTGATGCCTTGTAATACTACATTCTTTCCTTTTTTGTTGAAGGAGACATTTAACTCCTTAAAGTCAAACTTTACAGGACTGATCCCTCTCATCCAATCTACTCCCAACACCATGTCACATCCCCCTAGAGGTAGGATCCTCATATAAAACTGAAACTTATTGTCCTGCATTTCCCATTGAAATTTAGGACACTTTGAAGAGCTCACCAACTTGTTTCCATCTGCTACAGCTACTTGGAACTTGGCAGTTGGTTTTATCAGACAACCACTTAGCCTTGCAATCTCAGGGTCTAAGATGCTGTGTGTACTCCCACTATCTACCAAAATTGTAATGCCAAATATTAATGGTGCTTGGGGATGTATTAGCTGACAGGGCATGAACTGATATGTCCACATCCTCATCTGCTACTTCTTGTATTAAGGGAGAACTAGAGGGTGAATCTTCTTCAGACATAGTTGGCTCCTCCTCATCAGCCACTAACATAAATAATTACTATCTCTGACACTTGTGACCAACCTTGAATCTTCATCACAATTGTATCATAATCATTTATCCTTTATGGCCTTCATTTCAGCATAAGTGAGCCTTCTTATTGGAGGAAACTTTGGACTAGTAGGGATTGTGCCTCTAGGTGAAGGAGATGTAGATTTTGGACTCTGCACTGTACTTTTGTGGCTCTGGGGAATGTATAATGGTGGTGGTATGTTAATCTTGGCCTTCTTGTTGGAACTGTCCAGAAGCAGCTCATGCATTCTTTCCAAGTAGATTGCCTTCTCTAAAGTAGTTGGGGAAAACATTTGCACCGCAATTCTTAATTCTTCCTTCAGCCCACTGATAAAGCTTGATGTGAAGTAGTCTTCAGTGAGGTGCTTATTCTTAGCTAACATTAGTTCCTTGAGATCTTCAAATATTTCTTGGTACTCTAAAACAGTTCCTACTTGACTCAATTTGTTAAACTCCCCCACTATGTCATCATGATCCAACTCTTGAAAACGAGAAGAAATATCCTTCATAAACTTTTCCCATCTAACAACCTCTTTACCAACTTGATAATCCTGAAACCATACATCTGCTTTACCTTCTAAATACATAGAAGCTACATGTACTTTTTGTTCCTCATTCATTTGGTGTAACTGAAAATACTTGTTACACTTCCTTACCCATGACCGAGGATTTACTCCGTCAAATCTAGGAAAATCAACCTTAAGTTTGTGTGTATGAGCAAAATTAGAGTTCTCACCAGGTAGAAAATGACCAACAGTTCGCTCATGTGTGTTATGAACCAGTGGATTGTTCCTTGAATTCTTCCAATAACTTCCTGGATTCAGTTTTGAACATATTCATCATAGTTGTGAGCAACAGCGGCGATGGCGAATCTTGTTTAACTTTAATTTCTAACACCTCCTTTGCTAGATTCTCATTATATTGAATCATTGATGTTAGCTGTTTAGTAAGAGCTTCAAACTCAGCTTTACTCACCATGGTTTAGGGTCACTCAGAATCGACTGCTCTGATACCACTTGTAGTGATTTCACTACAATTGATATGCAGAAACAACTCTTGAATTGGATTGAAAGAATAAGATGATATATAGAAGAATCAAGATGAGAAGAAATCAGGGTTGAGAGAGAGAGCTTAGAACAAGAATTTCAATAATTCACTAAGTGTCCTCTAACAACATGACCACAAGAAATAAAAGAACAATATACGCCGAGCCGGCGTGTGACTCACACTTGCTTAGCTAAATACGGAGACACGACTATACTATGGGCACCACTAAAGGGTTGGCCCATAACAGTCATGGCTAAGGGACATGACAACTTCTTCCTTGCTTGAAGACAATTCTACCTCTACACCTTCCATTATAATTACTCACCAAATGTAGCACTTTGTGGTCATAGTTGAGAGCATCCCCAAGTAGTAATGACACACCAAGTATTTCTTCGTTTGTAAATACATCATCCTCCCCTTGTTTGAACAAATTCGTCCACGAATTGTCCAAAGCATATTCTCCATTAGTGCTTGAACTTCTTCCTTGCTTGAAGACAATTCTACCTCTACACCTTCCATTGTAGTTACTCACCAAATATAGCATCTTGTGGTCATAGTTAAGAGCATCCCCAAGTAGTAAAGAAACACCAAGCATCTCTCTCAACCTTGCACAAATACTACAACCATGAAACTTATCTTCAATGAAATCCCAAATTGGATTCATATATATATTGCCTCCCCATTTTGTTGTGGCTTGAGTGAAGCTTGCTCCGGTAGTCGGTTCACATACTTGCAATTGTTCTCGAGATGCTTCTAACGTAGCATTTTCCAATTCAATATCATACCTTGGTACACCAAAATCTTTTACTTCACTACCATTAACTACCTCATCAAAAATTGAACACAAAGGATTGTATTCTTCTTTCTTTTGATCTTACATGATAGCACTTGGTCCATGATGGTAAAATAATCAAATATTTGATCCACATTCATGCCATCTTGATAGATTGGAAGAATACCCACTATTTCATTTTCCTCATGACTCAAATAACTATCAAATTTTGGTGGAGACATTTTTTCAAACACCTTGTGGGCACTTTGTTTATCCTCACATCCACCGACCAACATTGATACATCTAGTTCACTTACATCATCACAATCATATGGTAGAATCCTTTGTTGGTTATGGAGACTTACAAGTTTCCAATAATATTCTTCAAAAATTTCTCCCATTCTTAGATAATATCATCAAACACTTCATGTACAATATTCATTAACACATCCTTTGAATGAATCCTACCAAAATTAACTTCTCTTTTGTAAACCATGGTGAAATCAATATAAGATTGAAAAACCCAATTTGAAAATACTATCAAAGAACATAAAAATCAACCCAAAATACTTGAGAAAGAGATTAGTAGTGTTCACCTCAAAACAAATATCTTCACCAATCACACCTTTTCCCGTGAGAATCAAACCAAAGCTCTTGATACCAAATGATGAGAAGCAATAGCTTATAATTGAAAATAAATTGAAATTGATAAATAATCAACCAATTTAGTTTCTTCTACCCTTGAATAAAGGAAGAACCTAATAATGGAGATTCTTCTCAAATAACTTACAATTTCTACCCAATTGAAATTGGAAACTATAAGATTATGAGAGGCATCTAGTTGATACTCTAGAATTAGATGATCTAATTCCCCCTAAAGATAACAATTAGGTTTGAAAGAAGAGATCTCCTCTCATTCTTCACACAATTTTCTAAACCAAAACTTCCTCCTTTAGCCTTATGTCTTCTAATTTATACTAGCACCAAAAGAGCATACTTGGCATATTCAAAAGTAATTTTAGGATAGACTATAAATGGTGCTTCAATTTCGCATATGGGACATCCACAATACATCACTGGAGTTAGGACCAAAATAATTCTAGTTATGTTTTCTGGCACTGAGATTTGTTGGATTCGCATTTGCCTTTTGGTGAATCAAGATGGGCTAAAAATTGGTCCCTTGCGGCCTTGCCCCTGGTAAACTAAAATCATCATTCTCCGAGCTACAATGAAACCATGTAAAAGACTCGACTCCATTTGACCGTACACACGATACAACTTGTTTCCTACCACTTCTGCACCCAAAATGTATAAAATGTTAAATACCGAAGTTATGCCACAAATGGTTTCGTGGTGTAGTTGGTTATCACGTCAGTCTAACACACTGAAGGTCTCCAGTTCAAACCTGGGCGAAGCCAAAATATATATTTTTTTTACTGGAGGACCTAGATGTCAGGTTTGGTGAGACACCATTCTGCATCTCTCACCAACAAAATGGCTAGAGTTAGTAGGGAACTATTTTTTTTTTTTTTTGAAGCAAGGGGAACTAATAGACAGTGACAATGGGAGATGGAAGGTTCAACTACTTCATCAACCATCAGTTAAAGGCTCAAAAGGGGTTGTGACATCACTACAACAAACTGCTGCTGATGTAACTCTCAAGCTGAAGCCGTTGATCATCTACTATTGTCTTGTCAGTTCACATCTCAAGTTTGAGACGATTTTCTAGCCAACTTCACTAACAACTGGAATCATGAGCGAAGCAAAAGGGAAGAGAATTTGGCCAATTGTTCCTTTTGCAACTATATGGGCAGAGTGGGATGGAAGCAATGCAAGAACTATGGCTAATAAAAGGGACTCTCCATCATACTAGCAGTCGAGGGTCTGATCCATTTTTGGGGTATGAAGTCATTTCCTTCGCAGGAAATTCCATGATCTATCTGATCTGACTTATCTTTACATTCAATGAAACTCTAGTTTCCTCAACTAAAGAATCGCCAATGGAGTTCTGAAAGAATCAATTGGGCCCATCAAGTTATCTCGATCGCAATTAAAAAAACACCCAAATAGAGAAATAGAAATATGGAGCTCTAGAAATATAGAAGTGCAGTTACTGAGAATAATGGTATATACACCAAAAGAATATTAAGCAAAGATTTAAAGAATGCATGTCAGAAAAAAAAAAAAAAAAACATACAAACTGTATTTCTGTAGGATATACAAAAGGACAAGAAAATCTAACATAAACACACAAATTTAACTTTCATTGTTTGTATTTCGTAAGGATATGCAGAGATGAGCGATCTTCTTGATGTCTATACTATAAAGACTACGTATGGATGTACACAATCGAAACCAACTGAGAGATTTAAGAGAGAAGTAACTAGTAAGATCAGAATGCCATGAAGAGAATGGCACCTCTGCGTCTCTGTGTCAATCAATTGTCGCACTTCCATCTTGAGGTTCTCACACAGCTGAGATAATGACACCAACTGCAATGATCGTTTACCATTTTCCCCTCGAAACAGCATCACAAGTCCCACCGTGAATCTGCAACCACCAAATTAGTAAAAGGAAGTGATGGTTATTAACACGATATAGAATTTGGATGAAAATTTTCAGTATAAAACGATGAAAATCATAAACGAAAAGACAATGAATAGGTTAGAGTATTACCCAACGATCAAAAGAGCCAATCCGAGGAAACAAAGTACCCACTGGTAGACCTTATATTTGGATTTTACCCGAACATCGGCTGGGAGGTTTCGGCGTTCCATCCAACCAAATTGAGGTCGGAGCAACAATACAAATCCAAGCAAAAGACCAGTAAGAAAACCACCAATATGTGCATAATTGTCAACATGAGGTAGTAATCCAACAGCTAAGTTGATAACAATGATGAAGATAAGCGTAATCAAAGCTGCAGCCTGAAAAGGGGAAAGGATTGACACTATAAGCAAGATGCAGTGAGTAAAGGTAGACACAAAAAATGACCAATAGACCCAGTAACCAATAATTAGTGATGACTCATGACCCCTGAATGCTTGTAGAATAACTGCAAATCCATAAAAACAACTAGAAAATACATTTGAGTGCACTCCACTTTGTAACAACTGAAGATAATATTCAAAAACTATGAAGCTTACTTTATTGGCATATATGGTCCAATTTGTTAGAAGCTCTGACAGCATGGCTCCAAGAAGTCCAAACAAAGCACCAGATGCACCAACGGAGATATTGCCTCTAATAAAAAAGAGTAGAGAGGACACTTCCACCTATGCCAGCTATGAGGTAGATTGCACCAATCCGAACTGAAACATTATACCAACATGAAGTGTTAGGTTACTTAAAACACCCACTTCTGAAATTGAGTCGGAGACCAATTTTCTTATCTTTCAAAATGAAATCAAATTGTAGCACTGTCTACGCAAAACTGAAATACTTACTGAAACCAAATTGCTGTTCGAGACGAATTCCAATGAAGACCAGGCTCAGCATGTTTGCAAGAACGTGAATGACACCCGCGTGCAACCATATGCAAGAGAAAAGTCGCCA
This sequence comes from Papaver armeniacum, assembly GCA_023531295.1. Lineage (NCBI taxonomy): Eukaryota > Viridiplantae > Streptophyta > Magnoliopsida > Ranunculales > Papaveraceae > Papaver > Papaver armeniacum. The sequence continues at coordinate 100,489 of JAJJWW010011084.1, forward strand.
TCCTTGATTCTGATGGACCACTTTCTGCCACTGAAGGGCTCCCAACTTTTCCAATCTGTGTAGTCATGAATAAGATCAGAACAGAGTTAAAACTTCATGCACATGAAGAAAACAAGGGAGTCATAGATTTATTAGGAAACACTGAAATTGAAATGAAAGAAGAAAACAAGGAGTCATAGATTTATTTCAAAGAAACACTTAATTATAATGAAGGAAGATGGAAAGAAAAGGGATGGAAAGTGACACAAAAATCAAGCAAGTATTGTAATATACACTATTACCGGCCACTAAAAAATAGAAGAGAACATTTCCAGATGAAAATTGATGTTTGGCACCATGAGAAGAAGATAAATGAAAGAACTTAAGCAAAACTTGGGAAAAAACACAAAACAGAAGAAACTTGGATACCTACAAATAACATAAGCAAAAGATGCAAATACATTGCAGGACAGATACTGTTATCCTGAAATGGCATCATTATGGTGAAAAATGTTGTCATGCTAAAGACATCCACAACAAAAGAAGTTTAGAACATGGAACCAGCAAAACGAAGACAAATCCTCTAATATTACTAATTTACACCTACTAGTCCTCCAGCAAATGAAAAAAACTTCCTACATTCCTCTTTTTCCTTCTTATTCTTAATCGGCAATGGCTCAACTCAACCAGCAAAAGCATGTTACAAAACACAGACAAAAAAAACCACTACCAGAGAAAAGATTGTTTCATATCCTAACTTGGATTGAACAGAACAAGCCAAAAACATAATCAAACATAAGAAACACATAATTATTATCACCCAAACCTATGTAAGATTAGGTCAACAACTTAAACATACTCTTCCCAAAACATCAAAAACAAGTTTACCCAAAAATCAACTAAACAGTTCTCCCCCACATCAAGTAAAGTTCAACAAAACTAAAATTCAATCACAAACAAGAACAATCCATCACAATTGACTAAAATCATCACAATTAACTATAACCCTAACACCAAATTCACCCAAAATTTATCTCCAAACATCAAAACAAAAACAAAAAAAATCCACAAACCCCCAAATTCAAACCAAAAAATTCCATAAAATTTCATAGAAAAGTGAAATTGGAATATACTTACGTAGCAGAAGAAGGACCAAAGAGTGGATTCTCTTTAAGGGGTTGAAAAGAAAACCTTCCAAGACCTCTAGCAAGACATTTAGCACCAGAGAAACCTCTATCTCTATCATTAATATGTTTAGGGCAATCATTGATATACATAGTTATGATAAACATAACTATATTTGCAACAACAAACATAGGTATCAACCATGAAGTCCATCCACGTTCTGAATTATTCTCATGGAAATACGATGCTGATGAAGCTTGATAATTATTCGTAATTCGGATTGTTAACACCATTATTGTTGTACCCTCTGTTCTTATTTCCTCCTCGTTCTAGATCTTCAGTAGCCATAATCAAACAGAACCAGAGAAGAAGAGATTGGGTGATTGTGTATTCAAACGAACCCTGAAATGAAGAGTTTAATGAAGTCGGTGAAGAGAAGAAGTAGTCTTCTTCTTGTGTATCTTTAAAGGAATGTAATGTAGAGAAATAGAAGATGGAGTTCGTGACGGTTTCTAATTTGGTTTGGCCCTCAATGTCTCTCTCTCTCTCTCTCTGCTTTCTCTATCTCTCTAGATTATAAGTCTCATTTTTTTTTATTTAACGAGAAAGTAGGAAATACGGAGTACTTTTTTTAAGTAGTTATTAATCATTATACGAGTGGGAAATGTTTCTTTTGCCCTTTGGGTACCTCTCGAATCTTCTTGAGTGCCAACTTTGGATGAGTTGTGTGTGCCGGCCCAAATCCAATCATAAGAGCATGAGATTTTCATCCATCAATCAAGCTGATCAGTCCCTGCTTGATGAGCCAGTGACATGTTGTTTCCTCCGTTTAAGGGAAACTAATATTGAAAAGGAGTTAGTATAAGTTAAGATCGAATTTAAAAATGCATGATGAAATAAATTAAGGGGTCGTTGCAGATTCCTTTTTTTCAGATTTTTATTTCAGGAAAAATGGCATAATCTAGAATGCGAGATTATGGAGAGTAAAAAGATTTACAATATTTTTAATGGTTGATAGAAAAGAATGATTTCGCCTGACTAGATGACCTGAATTTCTTAAAATTTATAATTACCTTTACGATGTACTTGGTATCATATAATGCTCTAACTGCACTAACTGCAAGGACCGAAATTGTCTTAATTTAGTGTTATCGGAGTTCAGATAGGCTTTTC
>JAJJWW010011085.1:0-20029 GCA_023531295.1 Papaver armeniacum
ATGGATTAGTTTAACAAAATATAGTGAGGGGTGTATTGTGGGATTTCCTGCAACTACACCTTCATAGGAGTTTCTAGATCCGTATCCCCTAACTTCTTAAATGCACTTAATTCACTGGTATGTTCGACTTCATGTTTCCCTTCCAACTTCATTTTTTAATCTATATCTTGATGTCCTTTTTTATCTTTCTTCGCAGGCTGGAAAAACTTCTTTTGTGGTTGCTTCAGATCTTGAGAGGAGGTATAACATTCAATTGAAGAAGAATACCCAATCTTGCACAAGGATCAAAGAATTAGAAGTTGAGTCTGCGGGATATCGCGAAAAGATCCAACAGTTGGAGACTGATTTTTCTGCCGAGACAACGAATATCGCCACAGCAATAATTCGCGAAGACAACGAATAATAACACCGCGAGTCAGTCGCAGAGGATTGAATATAAATGACGCACTGGATGACGATAGAAAGATATGATATCTGGCGAGAGTTAAGAAGTGTCGCGAGTATGAGTATTTGTACGCCTGCGACACTTCGCAAGACATTTCCGAAAATAAGGGGACGGCTTAGCTGTCATTCACTATGTACTACCCTATATAAAGGGATGGATGGATCTGTCGTAGGAGAGCTCTTTTGGGATTGGAGAGCAAGTCATTAGGAGAGAGAAAGAGAGAAAATATTTGTAAGTTCTTAAGTGTAATCCCATTTTCCTGTGTAAAGATTCAAGAAAGTTATTAATAAACATTCATAATTGTTCTTCTATTATCTTTTGAATGGATTAGTTTAACAAAATATAGTGAGGGGTGTATTGTGGGATTTCCTGCAACTACATTTGCCACCCCTCACTTTGCATCAATATGATAGGTCTAAATATTCTTGCGAACATAAAATCCCATGACATTGACGTCTTGCGACAAGATCGCAGGACGTCCTTACACTTTCATGTAATGACCCATTGATCTTGTCTTATCATTTCTTTAGTATTTTTGCCTCTGCAGGATATTTCATTTGCGACAATATGACAGGCCTAAATGTTCTTGCGAATATAAAGCCCCATGACATTGCCGTCTTGTGACACTTATCGACTCCCTAATGGAGGGTGCCGCCCTTATCATCTCCTGGTTGCCCCTTCAAGGAGGCGTACATCGGCCATACAAGACTAGCTCCTCCCATCCGGTCTTAACAACAACTTGATTATTTTCGTAGCCTCTTATCCCTTATACATATAGGGTTTATGGTTACGAGACTGCACCCTAAGTGGAGTTTTCTTCGGGCCGAGTGCGGCATGTGCCAAGACTTGCCAAGAATGGCCGAGACACTTCAAATGCCCCCGAGGCACTCTTGGCTTAACCGTGTACCTCGGCGCCTTGGTCATACACCGACTCCTTGGAAGAGACCCTCGGTCGTCCAACCAGGGTATAACCTTATATATATAGTTGGAAATCCAAGGTATCTCCCAGGATGGGCTTTATTGACCCCAAATTTTCATGACTCGGGTTCCAGGGCGGTGTAACCTTTTCCCTGAGCCATGTCAAGAGATACCCCCTTATATGACGCACTTTAGGTCTTACATTTGCCTCTTGCGAAATATCATTCGCAAACTAGGGTGTACGCCATAAAGGTTCGTCCCATTCACTCATTCTTTCATTTCTGTCATTCTTGTAATCATTCATTGATTTTTGATTATTTCTTCTCATCTTCTTTGTGAAAGCTTCATATAATCTTGCTTCATTTGCTGTGATCTCGCTATAATTATTTAACTAAACTTTCGTTATATTCATGAATCGCGAGACTTTCGCGTACTCCTTCTTCGATCATCACATTCTTTGTATTTTTGACATGTTTTTGTCTTTATTATTATTATTTTTTTTTTTTTACACAATTATTTACTTCTTACACTTCTTAGTCCTGATGTTCTCTGTTTCTTCATTCAAATTTCCAGATATTTCCTTCCCTTTTGCGAGCCCATCGCAATTTCCCATTGTCTTCAAGCACTGATTTCGCAATATATCTTCATTTCTCACTTCTATTGTGTCCACCATCAGTCTTTCTCTTCTTTGGTCTTCTTTGACATTCCTCTTCCAATTCTTCTTTTGAGCAGCCCTTTCCTCGCAAGACTCCATATCAACTTCATAGCACTTTTGCCCCTGTTGCCCAATCTCCTTTTATAACTCCAACACCACTGGGATGAGGAAATTTGATGCACTGGTGGTAAGTTGATGCTACACCCAAGATCTCATGTAACCAGGGTCGCCCAATTAATGCATTATAGGGGGATTCCACATCGACTATGCAAAACAAGATTTCAGTTGATAATCCTTTTAGTGGTATTCGCATACGAATTTCTCCTTTAGGTTTATTGGCAGTACCATTAAAACCATAAATCTTATAGGTTGAAGGTATCAAGTCTTCATCTTTCCCACTCATAGTCTTGTAAATGTGGTAAAAAAGGATGTTTACAGAGCTTCCAGTATCAATTAAGATTCTATTTATAGCCCATGAATTTTCTGCCCCATCATCTTCATCATCAACAGATTTTGGGTTAATTTCTAATCTTACCACTAATGGACTGTCGTGCATCTCGCCACCCTCAGGTACCTCTTCTGCGGTAAAAGAAATAATCTGCGTTTGCCATTCTTTTAGTGGCGATGTCTTCGCGATGTTCATTATTTCTCTATTGTCAGCATCTCTTGCGAAAACCCTACTGAGAACGCTATCATGGAAATATTCAATTGTCCTGTACGAATGTACGATTGAGTTGCAGAACAAGTTTTTGGCCTTCGCTCCAACTTCCACTACAAATGTTTCTTTCCCTTTTATTGTATTTACTCTGTGAGTTTACGGAGGTGTTGGTAATGGTTGAGTCTTCGCTTCACATTTTAAGAATTGATTTAGTTTCCCTTGGTCTATCATTCTAAGGATGATTCTTTTGATATTCCTGCAATCATTCGTTTGGTGTCCATGAAAATGGTGGTAGGAACAGAATTCATGACTTTTGTCACCTGGAGGTGGTTCATTCCCCATGTTCCATGGTGCGGGTATGTTTTCCATCAGGATTATAGCTTCCCATATCTTCTCCACGCTAGCGTTTAGTGGTGGCATCTTGATTTCTTCCCATACGACACTATGACCTCGCTGCCCTCTATGATAATTCTGCCTCTGGCCTCCATAAGTCTCTTGCGGATTATGCCTCTGACCTCCATAGGTTTTCATGGTGATCAAGTCTTTGAATTTTATTATTTCCGCCACGGTTGTAGAAATTTCTTTCTCTTTCAAATTCTTCCCGATCGCGACTTCCTGGCTACCAACTTTGCGACCATCATTTGGTATCCTCATTCCTTGTTGACCTTGCAAGGTACTCACCACAGTGTTTATCAATTTAGGTAACAAACTTGCATTCGCAGCTCCTGAACTTGTATTCGCGACAGGGTATGATTCCATCTCATTCTGTTTTTCCTCTAAAGCAATATACTCCTCCTGAAGCTCTCGCAACTCAGTCATTGTGATTGTATTCTTGACTCTAAAAATTTGAATATACAACAGATTTGTCGCGAACATAGCATTAATGAATGATAAGATGAGATATCTCTCCTCCACACGACCATCCATTTCGCTACACATTGTCTTCCATCTCACAGTTAGATGCTTCAAACTTTCACCAACCCTTTGTTTTAACCCAAATACATCTTCAATACCTGGTCGCGAGGAATTATTACTTATATATGCCCCTAACAATATAGCCTGCAAGTGATTGAAAGATGTTATTTTATTCTTCGGTAGCCCTTCAAACCATTTCAAAGCTTCTCCTATCAGACTTGATGCAAAATATTTACACAATATAGCATCATGATTCTCCCATTGTAACATACATCTCATATAAGCTTTGATATGCTGTATCGCACAAGTTGTTCCATCGAAAATCTTTGGTTAATGTCGGTAAGTTGCACTTCGGTGGTATTCCTCCTAATTGTATCTCTTGTGTGAATGGAGTTTTGTGGCTTCTTCTATGGCTTCATCCAACTGTCTCTTTCCTCCTCCCCTTTTACTGTTCATCATTCCTCTCATTTCTGCCAATTCTCTCAAAATTTGTTCATTTACATCAGAACTTGAATCTATTGGTCTTTTTAGTTCCGCCTCTCTTCTCCTGCGTTCATGTCTGCTTTGACTTTCATCATTCTCTTCTCGTCTTTCTCTGCGATCTTCTCCTTCACTTCTTTCACGAATTCGCACTCCGTTATATCTATCAATCTCTCTTCTTTGTTGTCTATCAGCTCTCCTTTGTGCTCTTTCATATTCTTCATCAATATTATCATTGTTACGATTTTGTTCTCGCCTTCTTTCTCGATTATCATGATTATTCTGGCGAATTGCCTCCTCCAACTCCTGTTCTTCCATTTCTGCTCTCAATCTTTCTCTCTCGCGAGCTAGACGTGCTTGTTCAACATAATGTCTTTCAATTTCATCCTCAATCTCTTTTTGCTTCCTCTGTGCTTCTCTCCCATGCAATATTCTTCTTCCTTCTTCTTGATTTTCTTCATCAACTGGATTATTTTGCCTCTGATGCTGCCTATTTCCTTGGTTTCCACCATTCTGCTCATTTTGAAGAGTCTCGGGACGTGGGATATAACGATCTTCCATCATTTCTCTTCTCTCACAATGTTCTGTACCTCGATTTTGCGCTTCTTCTTGGTTTTCTTCATCAGCATTTTCTGTAGGTAAAATTCTCCTTCTTTCCTCTCTAACTGATCTTGAGCTTGACCTTGTAGTGCTTCTCGACCTTCTGTTTTGTAATCTCATGTTTTCCATCCTCAATTCATGATTCTGTCTTGTTAAATTTGCATGTTCCTCAGCTTCTAATCGCCTTTCTTCATGTATTGTTTGTCTCAACGCCTCTAATGCTGCGATTTCTTCATTTCCATGAATTATTTCTCCAATCTCTTCTCGGTTTCTCTCCTCTTGTCCATTGTTTTCCAATTGTTGTTCTTCTCCCCTTTCTTCCACAAAGTCTGATCTCCAAGTATGCACGCTTACTCTATCATAATCCACAGTTCTATTTGCTACCGGTTGAATTGGTGATTGAATTTGATTTTCTTCATTATTCCTTATGTTCATTCTGGAGGATTCTCCCATTTCATTTCTCCCTTCTCCAGCAATTCTCCTACTCCTTCTAACCGTTGTTGGTTGCTCGGATACATTTCTTCTTCTAGCCATTTCTTAATTTTGGTAAACTGTTGAAAATTATAAGAAATTCCTTCCCTACCACTCCAATTTCTTTCAAATCACGATGTCAATCCTTATTTAAACAACCCTGTTTCTAGCGCCAATATGTAGTTGCAGGAAATCCTACACTACACGCCTCACAATAATCCACACAACTAAGACATTTGAAGATGAATAATAATGATTTTATTGATTAATTCCTTGAATGTTTACAAGATAAAATAGAAAAGAGCTAAAGAAATTACAATCACCACAAACTTTCTCTCTCCTAATGACTTGTCTAACCCTCTAAAAAGGATCCCCCCACAGCAGGATTATTCGACTCTTTATATAGGGTAGTACACAATGGATGACAGCTAAGCTGTCCTTTATTTTCGGGAATGACTTGCGAAATATCGCAAGTGTACAAGTATACAATCTCGCGACACTCCTAAACTTCTCTAGATCTTCACATCTTCCTCGTGTTTTGGCTGTCGTCATTCATTGCGTCATTTATATTACTCTTCTGCGACGCCTTCGCAATGCTGTCGTTTACTAATCTCGCGAGGTATTGATGTTGCGATATTCTGATCCTACAGCTGCATCAATCATCGTGCTGTCAAACTGGACACCCTTCAAGTGAACAGTGGTTAGGAGTCCCCAGTTCCATCTATTAATTGTGCTTTCCAGGAGAGGTTGGGGTTTGGGAACGGATTCTCTGGCTGGAAATGGCAGGCCTCGGAATGTGTATAAATTATGGCCTCCGGTGATAACCGCAAGTGCACGGCGTCTATCGGAGACGCGGCAAGTACGGGTCGATCCCACAGAGAAATGGGTGTGCTTAAAGTGATCTTATGGCTTCCTAAACTGAGTTCTAAAAGTGACAAGTAACAACTGTGGTTTTTGTGCCGATACGGCTAAGTTTTAATGACAATGAACTAAGGAATGATAAATGGTGACACTAGGGTCTTCAACTCAACCTTTAACCTACACTATGTCTTCAACTAAAGATGCTGTTCTTGCCTTTATGACAGATAGGGGAGGAGTGTCAATTCTGCCCTGTCTCTAAGGTGTTTCTCCATATGATAGTTTTGATCACAACTAAGGTATTTATCCCAAGCATTACCTGTCTGTTTAGAGTACAACTAATCTGAGGATGAATAACAATCTAATTAGGTTTGAGTTGCAGCATAATCATCACAGGGGTATTCTAACTACAGTGTATCCATACACTGTGAGAGCAATGTGTTGATATGCTAAGATCAAATTTTATCTTAAAAATTAATTAAGCATTCAAGAAAAACATGTGAAGTATGCAAAACACAGCAATGGATTAGGGTTTCATCTCAACCCTATCCAAAATAAACTACAAAATAAACTACAAAATTAAACCTAAATGACGCACTGGCTAGCCCAGGCATGAACCCTAAAACATCCTCAGTTCTCCCTATTTATACATACAAAAATTCAAACCCTAATTTTCAACAAAACACAAATTAAATGCAGACCCATACCCTCAATCGCCTCTGAATTTGTGCTCTGGCTCTGTCACTTCGTCCCAGAGCTTTGAATCGACTATGCAATGGATTTGGTGAAAACCCTAGCTTCTAGTTATCTCTAAATTAGCTTCTAGAGTTGGTAGAAGCTAAGAAAGAGATAACTCGAGGTAGAGAGGGGTAGCGGTGGTAGTGTGGCGGGAGATGGTGGCGAAGGTGGCTCTTGTGGTGGTATGGGTGAAGAAGGTGGAGGTAGGGTTTGCGGGCGGGGGAAGAAGAAAGAGAAGAGGAAGAAGAGAATAGGGTTCGGTCGATAGGTGTAGGGGTATGGGGAGTTTATTGTGAGGCAGATACATCGAGTGATGATGAGACGGGCGAGCGGCGTAGGATGGAGGCGATAGAGATCACGAACGGCTCGGGATATAAGCTGGTGATTCATTTGTTGAGCGAGAGCATCAAACGTTGATGTGCAAGGCCGAGCGAGCGTAGGATGTGGCGAGTGAAGATCTTAACGGCTCGGGAATGATGGACTCGGATCCGGGTCACGGGTCGGAGATGGATAGCTTGGGCCCATGTCTTGTAGATGAGTTGCTACTTGTTGGGTTGCAACCTGCATTGCTTATGTGAGCTTCGACTTCTGCTCCATAGATGCTCGTCTCCAATTCTTCGCTCTTTTGGCTCCTCGATTCCCGAGCTTTATTTATTACCTAAAAACACAAAATTAATTAATACAAATATTTATTCTTGAAAACAAAGAAAACACGAGAACGGGATAATATCGATTTCTAAGCGCAAAAGATGAGTAAAATGCCAATAAAAAGGTGTATAAATATGCACTATTTGGCACTCATCAAATACCCCCAAACCTGAATTTTACTTGTCCTCAAGTGAAACAGAAATTAAGAAATCCTAACTATACCCCCTGTCGCAGGTCTCTCGAATGTATTTAGCGTATGCACTAAGCCTTTAAACCCCTAGGTGTCCGTAGTGGACGAGTTGTAGTCTCGTGAGGGTTTACCAGAGGTGTACCCACAAAACCTTCTCCAACTTCAGAGTGTAAAAGAGTCTCAAGCATCCAAGAAGCTATGAGGACATAGATTTTCTGCGTGCTAGTAACATGAAGTTAGAACTACCAAAGAACGCATTCTCATCCTTAAGTGCTGAGCGAGAAGTAACCATACCATATGAAAGAATTCGGATTTGATTGTGATCATAAGTCTCAACTTCTGCCTCACCATTAGGGTTTTATGATAATTGCACTCAAAAAGATCGCTTTTTTTTTAGTCTCTCATGTGTGCAGGCAGGAGTAAAGAGAGAAATCCTGCACACGTTGTAGGTAAGAAGGATAACCTTCCGAAATAAAATCTGGAGACTCCACAGAAGTGTGGACAAAAAGAATCTTTTTCTGATGATCTCTAAGAAAGGAAATCAACCATTAGCAAGGGGTGGGAGTACTCACTCACTTCTCACCCGATCGGCAATTAATATCACTCTCTCATAAGAACCATAGAAACGTCTTCAATCTTCGGTCTTCGGTCTTCAAATGATGATGAACTTCTAAACTTCACAAAACTTGACAATTTTTAACTTTTCTACTCAAATTCCTTGTTGTTTGGATTTTTCTTTTTAAATTCTTCTTTACATGGTGGTAGCAAAAATAAACTACAATATTTTTTTGATTTTTGATTTTTTTGATTTTTTTTTTTTTTTTGACTATTTTATTTTATTTTATTTTTTTTTGACTTACAAAAAGTGAAAATAAAAATACAAATAATGAAATAACTAACTTCATGGACAAAGGACTTTATCACTCAATTTTTCCACAACTTGTATTGTCTTGATTTTATAAATTTTATTAATTCTCATCCTATTTTCTTTTCTTTGTTGCACATAAACCTTGGACTATATCAATTTTTCTTTCAATATTCGGATGATGCTCCACTTGCTGAGGATGATATGTTTCTATTGGTTCTGCTGATTGAGAGAGAGAGAGTGATGCTAACCGCAAATCGATATTTAGAAGGAGTTTTCATCTTTAGACGTCACCCTCATGATTGACAAAAACTAGCACTCAAGAGATCAAAAGTAGTCTTTGAAATTGGTGCGAAGTTGGGTAGCTCACCATTCCTACCGGAATTTACGTATGGTGACACACACTCTAACAGACTTTTCTAGAAAGTTGCAAAAAATTGAAGGTTGGTGCCTCACTTGATGTAAATTGGGTAGTCTCCACTATGGGTGATCACAATTCTACTACCGAATATCTAAACAAGACACCTAATTCGCTCTCAGGTATGGTTAAATCCAACTTTAACGCTCTAATCAACTAAGAAACCCGATTGTGTTCTCAGGTACTTCCAAGTTCTGTTATTTGGTCAGAATCTCTATGTAAACATAGCTAGAAGCATGCTAGTGACTCTAAAATCTCTAAAAGTTGGAGGTTTTTACAAAAAGAGTTTTGATTTTTTTTTTTTTTTGATTTTTTTTTTTTTAATAAAAGGTAAAATAAAAGACTAAAAACTCTGTATGCAAAAAATGTAAATGCACCCCCAAACCTAAATCAAACATTGTCCTCAATGTGTCGACAGATAGAAAAAATTTAAACAGTCACATACCAAGAGAACTATGCTGATAAGAGAAAAGGGAAGAGATTACCGGATGTCGGCGGAAGCAAGGTTGGAGCTTCATTAATCAAAGCTAGAATCCAACATATCATATCGGATTAGCACAATATATGCACAAGAAGACTCAACCGATTCAAGAAAAGAAAAATTTAACAAGTCCTACTGAATTATATACAAAAATTTACTAACAATCGAAAGAGTTGAGGGTCAACCCAAAAGATAATGTACAGAAACATAGAACATGAAAATGGGCTTTGGTTTATGTGGGAATTTGGTTTATTGGGCTTTGGTTTGTTTGGGATTTGGTTTGTATGGGTTTCAATTTGGTTTATGTGGGTTTTGGTTTATATGGGCATTTTGGTTTATATGGGCTTCAGGCTTGTACACGGCCTAGTATGTGCAGCCCAGCTATGTGAGAAAAATCTAGTAGCAGAGCCCAGCTTAGGCGAAGTGACGGCCCGGATGCACGCCCAGTATTTGGGCTTCAGATTTGGTTTTGTGGGCTTGTAGTTTGGTTTTTGTTGGGATTTGGTTTGTTTGGAATGTACAGCCCAGTGGAACTGTGGGCTTCAATGGTTGTGCAAAGCCTAGGTTGTGCAGAGCCCAGCAGGCCTCAATGGTCAGGCATAGTGAGTGGGCTACAACTTAAGTGTAAAGGGACAGCCCAGTGGAACTGGGTTTCAGTTTGTGCAGCCCAAGTTGTGGGCTTCATTACAGTGCACAGCCCAGCAGCTCAGAGGATGTGGGTTAGCCCAGTTGTGCAGGCTTCAGTTGTGTGCACTGGTTATGTGCGGCCCAAGTTTGAGTAGAGCTCAGGTCATGTGAGCAGAGCTCAATGGCTGTGCTTTAGTTTGTGTGCACAGAACAAGGAAATCACTAGGAAACCAGTGCAGCTAATGCACAGCTCTGTATGTAGAGGTTGGCATTTTAAGTACAGCTTGTACTCAGCACAGCTTAAGCACAGCACAGGGCATTGCAAACTCAGAAAAAAAAAATGACAGCACAGATCATGAAAGCATAGCAAATGCACAGATGCAAAAAGAACATGCTCGGGGAATACAAGATTGACAAGGTTCACTCAATTAGCAGCAGTTCAGGTACTCTTGATATGCCCAGAGGCTCAGATAATGTCAACAGGGTACTTGGGATGACCACACAAGGTCTCACATGCATAAGGGCACAGGGCAAATAAGTGAGATGCTAACCAAAGATCATTCATTCAAGCATTAAGGTTTCACACATAATTTGCAGATGCTGGCTCTAGTTGACTGAGTTAAAGCATGTAAGGGGTCAAGGCAGCTATTCTATCATGCTCAGGTTGCACACAATCACAGATGTGACAGTTTAGAGTCACCACATATAATGCACAATCAGTTCAAAGCATCATGAGGTTCATAGCTCAGCATAATATGGATTTAGATTTCATAGATTTAGCAAGTCAGCAACAACCAATGCTAGCACTGGCCAGCAAGTTCAGTGGGGTCAATTGAGCTCAAACTCAGAGATCATGCACCAGTTTCCACAATTACAGGGGTCGATGGTGCAGTCAGCTCGGGGTGACAGAGTAAGGCTTGCAAGGTATGCAGTGGTGTATGCTCAGGTGAGTTATAACTTAGGGTGTGCTCAAGGTTATGTAAGGTTCACTGGGTCACAGTACCACTTGAGAGCTAAGCCCTCGGGGCAATTGGCTGAGGCAAGGCAGCAACAGGCTTCTTATGCACCACAGATTAATGGTGAGGTAGCAACAGGGTTGTAAAGCTTCACAGATTGGAACACATGGGTTGCAGGGCATACATGGCATACAGGGGAAGTTCAGTTACTAACCTCAATTCATGCACTCATCCTTGGGTTGGCTCAGACCTACCACTTGCACCACCAATTGGTTCTGCTCCTTTGCTTTTTTTCTCTTTGGTTTTGCTTTGCAGCACAGCAAGCACAGCAGCACCTTAAGTCTTGCGCTTTTCGGGCTTGCTCAGCAGCATAGCAAGCACAGCCAGTACCTGCTAGCTCAACAGACCAAACTCAGTTTTCAATTTTTCACAAACTAAGCAACAGAGCTGTAGTGCTACAATTGCAGAGCTCAGCACTCAGAGCTCAGGGCTAGGCAACAGAGCTAGGCAACATAACTCAATGCTAGGCAGGTTATCAGCTAGCCAAGGTTATCAGCTAGGGTGCAATGAACAAAATGCTCGAACAAAATGCCTTTCGTGACACCTTTGAATGAACAAGATGCAATGAGCAATGAATAATGAACAAAACTAACAACATGCAATGTGTCACACTAAGCTACAGGATATGCACTGAGAGTGTCTTTGACTGATTGGGACTAAGAGTTACAAGACAACGATGCTTATAAATGATGTTTATTGGACTGACAGGGAATGAGATAAATGGAGCTCAAGAGTGAAAGAAAATCTAAGTTATACAAAGTTATACTAATAATGCAAGACTACAATGCAAGGAAATATGCACTAGATGCAAAGATGCAAATGACAGATGAAATTAGACTATAATGCAGATCATGTATTGACAATAAAAATCAAAGGTGAAGCTCAACTAAACTATACTAATACAGGGATAGATGAAAACTCAGTGAAACAAGCCAACAACCACAGGGCACACGCCAAGTCCCCGGCAACGGCGCCAAAAACTTGGCAGGCTTCGGAATGTGTATATTTTATGGCCTACTTGTGATAAACCGCAAGTGCACGGCGTCTATCGGAGACGCGGCAAGTACGGGTCGAACCACAGAGACGAGGAGGTGCTATGTGTGATCTAAAGCTTGGCTAACTGAATTTCAGGTGAGTATGAGTGACAACAGGTGATAATGTGCCGATACGGCTAAGGTTGAGCTAAGTAGTGACTCTAAACTAAAAATGAAATATAAACAGTGAGAGTAAAGGGATGCTAGGGTTATCAAAGTCACCTCTAATTCTTAGTATGTGTTCAACCAAGTTGAGCTCCTTGTTTCTATGGCAGTTAAGGATAGGGTGTCAATTCCACCACTTAACTAAGAAGTTTCACCTTGTAATACTTCAATGTTCAGCTAAGGTACTAACCCGGAGAATTAGTTGTCTAATCAAGCACAACTAATCAAGGGAATTAGTTTTTGGTTCTAAAGATTAAGCTGCAGCACACACAACATCTTTATACCCTGACTACAATGCATACTTGGCATGCATTGTGAAAGAAAGGCATTGGGTGCTAAAATTGAAAGTATAATTATAGTTTAAGCATGCAAGGATAATTCAACAAAATTGAAATCATAACTGGGAATTAGGGTTTCAATGAAACCCTAACAAATTAATTAGAACATGAAAATAACAAAAATACACAAATTAAATCTAAATTGAAGCACTGGCTAGCCCAGGCATGAACAAAAACAGCTTTTATCCCTTCTATTTATACATGCAAAGGAACCCCAAATACCAAACCCTAATTTATTTAAAAATAGAAAATTAAAATAGAAATTCTCTCACCCACGTCTTTGAATCGCCTCTTCTCTTGTCAAATCATCTCAGACTCGACCATGCTTGGGTTGTTATGGAAAAACCCTAATTCTAACTGCCTTAACCCTAGCTTCTAGGGTTGGAGAAGCTAAAGGTGGAGACAGGTGCGAACTAGGGCATGTAGATGGCTGCGGGAGCTCTTGGTGGAGTTGTTGGTGATGATAGGAGATGGAGTGGTGGTGGTGGCGATCTCTGCAACAGGTATGGAAGGTGAAGGAGAAGGGATGGGTTCTGCAGGTGCGGTAGAGGAAGAAAGAGAAAGATGGAAGGGAAATGGGTCGATCGAATAGGGTATAGGGTGTAGGGAGTTTTGCTGTGAAGCATGTGCATCAGGGGAAGATGAGGAGGCCTCAGCGAGCGTTGGATGAAGCTGGTGCGATCTGAACGGCTCAGGGAGTATTGGGTAGATTTGGTGTTGAGCGGAGCATCGAGAAGTAGATGTGAGCGAAGGAGCGACCGTATGATGCATCTGGGCGAGATCTCAACGGCTCGGGATGAGCGGGTTCGGATCCGGGTCGTGGGTAGCTCTAGCCCATGTCTTCCTTGTTGGGTTGCAACTGATTCGCGCGTGGGCTTTGGCTATCTGCTCCATAGATGGTCGACTCCAATTCTTCGCTCTTTGGCTCCTCAGTTTCTCCGAGCTTTATTTATTGCCTAAAAACACAAAATTAATTAATACAAATATTTATTCTTGAAAACAAAGAAAACACAGAATCTGGGATAATATCTGATTTCTAAGCGCAAAAGATGAGTAAAATGCCAATAAAAAGGTGTATAAATATGCACTATTTGGCACTCATCAGGAAACAACCGCTTTCCTGATGCAGTGCGGTTGATGGCTGCAAATATGTCTTGACGTTACGTCTTGGGGAAATATAGAATATCACATAAGTGTTTCATCATAGACTGCACGATTTTGTGGGTGAAGTCCCCGGAAATCATGCAGCTCCTGACAAGAAAAGAGTCTTTGTGAACTTAGGAGGGTTGCTGATTTTCTTTGCCTCGATTTTGGAGAAGTCGTTCTTGATCTTCACGTGTGATGAAATTGGATTGCTGATTCCCTTATACCTGGCGTTGGTTTTTGAAGTGGAGCCGCTAGCATTGGATCGGCGTGCGCCATCTTGTCTTGGTGAGCCTTCAACGTCACTGGCTCGGCTTGGGATGCTGAGCTGTTGGTACGATCGACTATGGGCAGAGAAGTTGCGCTGGAAGGGTGCAAGCTGCTAGCACTGGAAAAGATGCAAGCTGCCGGCGCTGGAAGGACGCAAGATGTTAGCTGTAGGATCAGAATATCGCGACATCAATACTTCGCGAGATTAATAAACGACAGCATTGCGAAGGTATCGCAGATGAGTAATATAAATGACGCAATGAATGACGACAGCCAAAACACGAGAAGAATGTGAAGACTCGGCGAAATTTAGGAGTGTCGCGAGAATTGATACATGTACACTTGCGATATTTCGCAAGACATTCCCGAAAATAAAGGACAACTTAGCTGTCATCCACTGTGTACTACCCTATATAAAGGGTTGAGTATGTTTGTTGTGAGAGAGAGAGTTCTTTTTGAATTGTTGAGCAAGTCTTTAGGAGAGAGAAAGTTTTAGAGTGATTGTAATTCTATAGATGATAGTTTACTTGAGCAAGTCTTTTTGAATTGTTGAGCAAGTCTTTAGGAGAGAGAAAGTTTTAGAGCAAGTCTTTTTGAGTTCCAATTTACTTGCTTTTTTAGGGTTTCTTTTGTGTTCCAAATTAGATGATAGTTTTAGTATTTTTCCCCAATTTTCACTAATTTACCCTTGCTTTGGAATCACACCAGAGAATTAACACTCATTGTAATCAACACAAAAAATTACTTTAATTTTAAAATATACCCCATGGAGGATATATACTCAATCTTGGAATATTTGGTAGTACATCCCAAGTAAATTGTTATGGGATTGATAACTTTCCTAGAATCTAGAAACACAAAACTAGGCTATTTAACTCTTTTAGTTGGAATTAATATGGGTATTATTGGAAAGATTTTACTCTCTCTGATATTTCTTAATCTCCGTGAAAAACTCTACAACGTCAAGTAAATCGGAACTGAGGGAGTATTTGCTAGTCTCGAGCAAATTAAATCTACATAATAAAATCCTAACTCATTTGTCGCGGGCATCGTCGATTGCATTTAGCGTATGCAATAAGCCTTTAAACCCCTAGGTGGCCCTAGTGGCCGAGTTATAGTCTCGGGAGGGTTTACCAGAGGTCTACCTACAAAACCTTACTACAGACCCTAACTATCTACGTAGAACCTTGGAAAGCACTAAAGAATCTCCTTGGTTGGCATACTTACTAATTACAAGAGGAAGTACCCTGATGCGAAATTCCAATTGTTGTACACGAGTTTGCACTCAAGCATACTAAAATTCATATATAAGTCACAGAGCTCTACTCAGATAGTTTCTGGACATCATAACCGGAGTCGACCAATCACATGGATAGAGTAAGAAATAGAAAAACGTAGATGGTTTTGATGTTGTCTAGGTGAACGGTGTTTCTCATATATGTCTCGAAGGCCATTTTTTGCCAAAATGAACCTATCCTAATGGACTGAGATATCGGTGCGGACTAATATCAACACACTTTGGCATATACAAGGGAACCAGTGGTCGATAATCCTAACTCTAGGTCAACACAACTGGCATATACAAGGGTTCCAGTGGTCGACTTTATTGAATTTATTCCGGTTGGTCAGATGGTCTGGTCTCAAATTTTTTTTTTTTTTTTTTTTTATAATAATTTTTTTTTTTTTCTTTTTCACTTTTTTTTTCAATATATTTTTTTTTTTTTTTTTTTTTTTAGCTCAATCATTCTATTTCACCCTAACAGTGGTAACAACTTGAATCGTGAGCCCTACCTAATCACTTAGACAAACATATTTTGAAGAAAACAAAAAAAAAAATAGAAGTGAAAAGGATTCAACGAGATATGGCGAAACTACCATGTTTTTCTTTAATTCTAACACCTGAGCTCTGTGCTTTTATGAATAGACTCTTTAGATGTTTCCATCTAATCAGATTGGTTCCTCAACTCCTACAACCAAAATGCTTCCATCCACTTAGATTAGTTAGTGCCATCCTTAATAAACATAAATTTCTAGGCTCTGGAGTTTATTTATTGCAACTAAAAAGTTTCTCCCATACCCCCAAACTTAAATCTAACATTGTCCTCAATGTTCTAAAGATGAAATTAAAAGCATGAACAAGGAGAAACTGTTACCATTTGAAGCAAAAGAGTTAAGGAAAGATATTACCGTGTTGCATGAGCATGGGTTACCTCCCAAGAAGTGCTAAGTTTAACGTCTTGACTGAGGACATAAGAAAGAATTAATCACTTCATATCATAAAGCAATAACCGAAACAACTGTGGATCATCTGCATCAAAAAGTGTTAACACAGATAAAAGGAAACTGCAACAAACCAAGAATAAACATAGCACACCCTTGCCTAGTTTCCTGTTTAAGACAACTACATCTAGTTGTGGTTCAGGTTCTATAAAGGGGTCTAAATAAAATATTTTCATGGGCTGCACCTCCTCATAAGTAAGATCCGAAATATCAGGTTCTAAGGTTTGGAAAAATTTAGAAGCACACAATAATAACTCGAATAATTGAGGATCCTCTAAGTCAATCAGATTTGACTTACACAGTTGACCATAATGAGAGTGGTGGTCATTCTTAAGCAAATGTGTCAATTTTATTTTCCTAAAATAATTAGGTTTAGTCTCAGAACTTAATAATTGACACATTTCAAATTCAAACGTTCCCACATTTGGAAGAAAAATATTTGGTGGGAAAACAAAGTCAATCTTGGTATCATAGCCTGAGTAAACCACATCAACCAGAGGATGGGTTTCTAACAACTGAACTTCTTCCTGGACATTATTAGGTTCTGATGAACTAGTATGAAGGCAATCTGGCATAATGGTTGAGGCACATATATCAAGTCCCAAGTGAGGGATCTCTGTTGACGAGGTGTCAATCTCGCAAAAATAAATTTCTCTACTTCTCTTTAACTAGCAAGTAGTATAATGTAAGTAGGATCGTCCCAAGGGAGGTATGAAGTTCAAGTTGTTATACAAATACTCTTAGCAAAGATGATTTTGTTGTAGAAATGCTGAAAATTGTAAAATGTATTCAAATATGAGAAGTAATTGATTAAAGGTTCATTCTAGACCACGGAATACAAACCAAATTGATAGATAGCTATGTTCTTCACATTATCATGTTACTAACAACCCTAGAATAATTAGTACGCTCAACTATTCCGTTATTATCTCCTAGCTCACCGGATACGGAAGCGCTCGACTACCGGTTCCTACTTACCAAGTTTCCTAGAGGTACGCTTACTAGGTTTGACTTAAACAAGTGCTCTAAGTTCTGTGAGATAGGGTTGCTCCTAGTGATGAACTCAAAAGCATGAATCACCTACTAGTGTTGATTTCTACATATAGGTACTTAACAAAGTCCCATCATCAATACCCACATATTACTACTTGTGTTTATCTTCTCTAGACAATTACGGGTCGAAGAAAATCTAAACTAGCAAATAGATTAAGAATTAATGATTCAATTTCGAACTTAAACCCTTAACAAATAATCCATAGACAATATTAGCATGGTAGAAATCAATCAATAACATTAATGAATGCAAGAGAACAAGTTATTTCATATCAAATATAGATTCATATTTCGGGCTTCGAAATCGCCCTTAATCAAAGAGAGTTTTAGTTACTCATAATATTGGAGTTCATCATCAAATAATAATGGAAATAAAGTAAAGAAGATGAAAATATTAAATGAAGGCAAACCCTAGCTCCGGCTCTCTGCAAAACTCCAAGAAGAATACGTTATATCTAAAAGTGTAGAAGACTTTTCTTTTATAGCTTTTCCTCCTTCCAAAACTAGGTCAAGTCTCAAAAGCCCATATCCAATGTGTCCACCATAAGCCCAAGTGTGAGAAAACCTCATGTGAAAATCTGCTCCAAAAGTGGTCGCCGGAAAACTGGTTGAGGTGCCGGAAGTTGGACGGAACTCGGCCGGAAAGTGACCGGAAGATAACTCAGATGACTGGCAACGATTCAACTCGGAAAATCAGCTGAGTCACACCGAGTCAATGAATCAATTCAGTGTTGTCAGCTAGGTCTAATCAGACCTGAGTCAGCTGTCAACTTGTCTGAATGGACTGAGTTGGCAGGCCATTGTCTCTGCCATTCTGCAAAGGCCAAGCCAATGTTGCATCATCATTAAACATGACTAACTTATGCTGCCCCTCTTACCTTCCCAGCTTCAAGCTGTAATACATCCAGTGCATCTCGAGCCTGCGATTCATTGTCTTCCCTGCGACATAGTCGCTTCACATCCTACAAATGCAATATCAGTCCTAACATACATCTAACTCCACAATTCCATCTCTAACTGCAGCTTCAACTGCACTGAACTCTCAATTGCAACATAGCTTCTTCAACTGCAGCATCAATTATCATAGACTCACCAGCACAAGCACCAGCATTTCGCTCCAGTTCCACAACCATTGCAACCTACTACACAGCATCACAACAACTTCATATTTCAGCTCAGAACTCAACCCATTCTCCTCCAATTCGAATGACCCCGCCTCTGTTAACGAATTCAGCTCAACCCTGTAAAACAATTCACCAAATTCGCTGGAATTCAGTTACAAGACTCAGTGGTAGCAGCATCATCTTCAGTTTCCTCTACTCCTGCTCGGAACATGTCAATTGCACTTCCTCTTTTCTGGCACTCAAATCTGTTGCAAACTCCACCCTTGCATCAAAACTCCCCATGAACTCCGGCCATCTTCTCTAATGTCCCCAACACAACCCTCCTGCAGGTTACAAGCTTGTTATCTATCCACCTGCAATTGCTCTACAGCTCCATTTCGGCACTGTTAATCCAGGTCAAGTCCATCAGCAATCACCCATTTCATTTGAACACAGCCCCACATTATTACTTCTCTACTCCTTGATCTCTTCAAACGTTTGGAACAGTGAAGACAACTCTTTGTTTCCTTTAATGATTTCCACTTCAGTGTTCCATCTCGTCTCAGCTTAGATGAATCTTGAACGCCATTGTATATCAACGACTGCAGCCGCTTCTCATTCGAACACAGCCCCACAGTATGCCCTTAACTTCATTATCGAACACCACCGAGGCCATATAAGATAGCATTTAAGTTCATCCCTGCGTACACCATCGTCCATAAACCATTATTGGTGCTCTTAAAACAATCCCCCATTGCAGGTACCCGTAAACACTTGCACTGATTTCCATCTCCATTCTCGTCCAAGATCCGCAGACACTAAAACCCAGCTCTGCCTTGACTTAGTTCAGCCACTGCAAGCATCTTTACTTCTTCGCACTTTCACATCCAGCTTTGCTGCTGCCAATCACCACTTGCTCGAGATCAAGAGTTTACAGTGGGAAACCTTGATGCCTCTTTGCTGTATTTATTTCTCAGTTGAGAGCTTCCATCTGCATTACCAGTTACCAGTTTCTCCTCCATTTCATGGCCGCATCACAGACTCAAAGCTCCACCAGAACCCCACTGGATTGTAGCATCAATACAAGTATTTCACTGCCATCAAACTATCCAACTCCTCCTTTCTTAGCAACTGCTAAAACTCGACTCAATCTGACTGATGGAGTCCCCATAACTCCTTGTCTTCTCAATTGAACTTCCAGACACTGCCGCAAGCTTGAACCCAGTTCACAAATTAACTCCAGGCCTCAGCCAACACCACCAAACATCAAGCTTCCCTGTCTTGGTCTTTCATGCTCAAATCTCTCAAAACCCATTGTAGAACAATCCATCAGTTTGGTTGTAGCAGCAACCTATTACGGTTGTAATTCATCTCAAGAACTCGCCATATCTCCTCCGAATCGAACCGATTCAGCCCTGAATTTGAGCCAATAAACTACCAGATGAATCCACCGGTACGGCCACCAGAACTCGTTTAATTACAGCTTCAGATCCCATCCTTGACTGTGGTTGTCTCCTGTTGCTCGCTGCGGCTAATTGAGCTGATGATGGACTCGATCTGTTCCTTGTAAAACTACAACCACCAGCATACATAGCACCATTACCTTGGTTATCCCTGAATTCCTCTCAGTCTTAGTGAACAGCCAAGTAGTTTCACCGAT
>JAJJWW010011086.1:0-32302 GCA_023531295.1 Papaver armeniacum
AACCACCTTTGTCGGGTGTAACTACCTTTGTCTAGCTGGTCAAAGTTTCTAACTTGCTGTTTCGGTTGGTTGAAGGGTTTGGCTAACGTTTGTGGTTGGTCAAGGTGTCAAGTGTTGTTTTTAGTTGGTTGAACCCAGAAACGCTCTACCCACATTGGCTGAGGGTTTCAGAAAGTGCCCTTAAGGTGTTAGTTAAGATAAATACATATACACAGATAATTTAGTCATGAAAAAAATCCAAAACAAATTCAGAATTTCCATTCACTAATTATTCTCAATCATTGAACCACTACAATAAGACCAGATGGGTACAATGATAAGTTACAAAGAAAATCTAGTCATTAACCTAGATAAGCATTCGGGTAGTTGACATTCCACTCCGCACCTTCTGAAGCACACTTGAGAACTTGCCACTTACATGAGCAAGCAATTGAGCTAAGCACACTTGTAACTTGCCACTCACATGAGCAAGCAATTGATCCGTAGCCGCCAATCGACGCTTCTCAGCTTGACCGGGGGCTTCGTCCTCCTCAGAAAGGCTTTGTTGATCTTATTTGGACTATAATTCCAAATACTTGTTTTTAGTTAAACAAATTAAAACATGATCAAGCAGTTTATTTTGTTTTTGACTAACTCAATCCAATTCCTAGTCTTTTATTTCACTAACTCAATCTCGAAATGCGAAAGATCGTCAATAGTATATCCACCCAACAAAACCAAAGCAATTTCGGCATGATTCAACACAAGCAAAGCACAATGTCCCAAAATATGATACATACTATAAGAACACTTAAGCAAAAGCAATGCGTTATTGCATTAAAAATTACAAGTGGCTGTGACAACTCCTAACAAAATTTTAAAAGATAGAATCAATAAGCAATTAGAAATGTTAAACAATTACTCTTAAATCAATAGATTTTGAAGCTCAATCATCAACTATTTCAAGAACTTCTTTGTTCCCATTTACTTCGTTCTAATTACTATATACATTTTTAACTATCAACTAATTAGGAAGGAGAACTACTGATTTTTGCACTCGTAACTATCTCGTACGGACACGCAAAACTACATGTTGACAACCCAATACCCTCATCCTCTCAATACAAAGATGGCAACGTCAATGGACTATCAATGCCATTATATATAAGAATAAAGTAAATCATTTCATTAACAGACAAATTAACCGCCAGAGTCTAGAGACACTAAAAAGCTCATGTTTTCAAGCCATGAACATTCAAACCGCCCAATTAAGAGTCAGCCAAGAGATGGTTTTGGACTTACAATCAAAATCTTACTACATCAAAACCAGCCTTTGTCTATGTTTCATTACTACACCCATTCGAAAACGACTATTCAAGACTCAATCAAGAAAACACAGACATTTGTACAATTAAATGTTACATCATAAAAATAAGTAAGAACCGTAACTCCGAGCTCGGAGGAAACCGGAGAGCAAAGGTGCGGAATCGCTTGATGTAAATGCCACTCTCATCAATATGACAAGTATAGAGTCAACGGAAGCATGATCTTTTGCGGTAATTATCCTATTTGTAGAACTATAATTCAAAATAGCAAATAAGAAACCCATTACTTGAGCGAAAATGAACAAACTACAGAAACAAAACAACAAATAATGGAGTTTTACCATATTCTGTCCCTCTTTGTTCCTCTTGACAGTTTCGCAGAACGGGGAAACCCCATTTGCAAGGTGGTGCACACCATCTTCACAAGTGAAGAGATAACGACAGCCGTGGACTACATAGAGCCCCGAAAGTCTTCCCTGCTACATTACACAAACACCTTTTCTCTTCACGAGTCAGAATCTATCATTGGCGACAAAAAGTATATATTACAAGCTCACCTCCTCAACATGCTGGGCATCTCCAAGCATGCATACTTTCATCCAAGGGAAGGAAAAATATTGCTACTTGAACTTAATCACAGACGCACTTGTGCTTTTAAGGGCCATGTTCTCCAGGAGTTCATACCAACCTTAAGTTCTATTATCTCGGCAAACATACACTTTAAAGGTGTAATTTATATTGATCTAGGAGATTTCTTCCCCAACACTTCACTCAAAGCATACTACAATGCGTACAAAAATCAAATATAAAGGTCAAATATTCTAAGCATTACTCGAGAAAATATGTATAAATATACTTTTGGACGTGGAAATAACACAACTATCATTTACTATAGCCAAACGAAAACAGAAC
The DNA here is from genome assembly GCA_023531295.1 of Papaver armeniacum. Taxonomy (NCBI): domain Eukaryota; kingdom Viridiplantae; phylum Streptophyta; class Magnoliopsida; order Ranunculales; family Papaveraceae; genus Papaver; species Papaver armeniacum. The sequence goes on from JAJJWW010011086.1 coordinate 2,217, forward strand.
ACTTATTTCAATGAAATATATACAGAAAAGCATTAGTTTCAATAATTCTGCTCCCCCTAAGTGTCAAGTTGTTGATGGAAAAAAAGATCACAAACACTTGCAATATACAATGCATGATTTATCAAATGATGGTAGTTTCTACCATAGATAGCGAATGCATATTAACCATATTTATAGGGTCGAAAAAGATCCCCGCATTTACACGCAAAACTTTCGATTCCAGTTATCAATTATCATTGCAAGATTCATTGAAGTTGCAACACTCGCCACTAAATGATTTATTACAGTTGAATGATTTCAAGTTGCAACAGCCAAGAAAAACTTTAGGTTAGCCAAGTTCAATTACTTTCTTTTGTGCAAAATAGTTATCTAAAGAACTAAGAGAAAGAGAGAGACTGAGTGAGTTACCCAAATTCCTTTTTCTTAACTGACGTTGCCTTGCTGTCGTGTTTTCATGCACCGCAGCCTTTGACAATGGGAAACAATATGCAGACATGCGAAATCCTCTTATCTTCTTATAAATCTCAGATTTCACATGAGTACACAAGTCCAATTACACATAGCTACCATCACAAACTCTAATCACAAATCCTTGTACCTACAAACATTTCCAACATATCTAGTAAGTGCTACATGAGAGTAACACAAATATCAGAACATAACATAATCAATTCAGCTTCTCACTATATTGAGTTGTATGAAACACCATTCTACGGAGTGCAAGCTAATCGGGTCTATATGCTTTGACGCTGGTGAAGGAGAGAATATGATTCTCTTGAGTAGGCCTCGACCCACACATTATAATCCAAAGCTTCTTGGTCTCTGCATGGATAATGTCAATTATTTGATCTACAAAAGACATATACATAAACCATTTAAACACAAATATAGGGTTCAAAATACACCCTAACTTTTTCTACATACATAAACCACAATTTCACAACAAATTGAAGAAACAAACTGATTATAAACTGATTAACAACTCCAAAAAGCAGAAATACAAGCCCCAAAATGTACTAGATAAAGTAGTTTTCAACATGCATATGAACAAAAGGCAGTTTAAACCCAAGATTATTATTTACCAGTAAATCAAGATCTGCAAGAGAGGGAGAGAGTATGAGAAATAATGAGCTTCAATTTATTGTATATGAGAATTGTTTTGCTGCTCCTGCACCGTAAATCAAAGGGTTATGAGTTTAAATCTTAATTGAAAATGAATCAACCAGAAATAATCAAACAAATAATATGATCCCGAACGGAACTTAAGAGAAAGATAGGGTACCTCCAAATGGGTAATTGTTGTAGTTGCGTTGTTCTTTCGCAAACTCTTTATCACTAAGTTGTAAACCTAGATCGAACAACGGAGTAACCATTTTCAATAACAAATACTCCAATGTAAACACCGTAATTTAAAAACTTGATCTGTAATTCTAAAATCGAGGAAAAGAAAGAAAATAAAAAACTATGGAGATATAGGGGCCAGAAAGATTTACCTTCCGTTTTTTTCGTCTCTGTCATGATATGTTGTAGATTAAGAAAATGATCTACGATTTTCTTATTCGTTATCATCATTGGCTTCTTGAATCGTAGTATAAGTTACAGAATTACAGATTAGGCTGCCGCCGCTGAAGAAGAAGAGGATAAGGTAGAAGGTCCGCCGCTGAAAGAGAAGAAGAAGAAGAGGATAAGGATAGAGTAAAATGAAAAAGGATAAGGATCGATTAGGGTTAGTTTCTAGTGTGGGGTACGTGTACCCAAGGAATGAATTTTTGCAGTTATTTGGGACAAATCACCGATCCGTATGACAAAACCTTTCTTAGTTATGTGCCGTTGGATCAATGCATAATCGATGGCTAGAAATGGATGGGTGGATTGTTGTTTGTGTGAGTGAGGGAAATCCTATGAAATGGACATTTCGATCCGCAATGCGATGACGGAAGTGGCAAATGGAAGATTTTTTTATTAAAAAATAAGGAACTTTTCATGAACGGAAATTCGAGGTTCCAATGAGTGTAAGATCGAAAATAAGAGAATACAAAGTAACAAGAACATGCTTAGTAAAAGTATAATAGCGATTATCCAACAAGCGAAAGAGAAGGATTAGGAGTAAGACAAATATAAGTATGAATGAGTCGATTAAATTAAGAAAGTTGGTTTTTCGGGATTAAATTCCAACCATTTAGTTTTTCCTTCTTTCGAAAGATGTGCTCCCAAAATAGGAGTGATTTGCTCAAATCTCTTGTAACTAGTGAAGAAACTTTCATCAACAAAAGGCCATCGATAAAGTTTCCGTCGCCGTATACGTTGATGATGAAGATTTCGTCGCTTGGAGATAATGACGATTTCATCGTTGGAGAGCATCACCATTGATCTTAAAACAACTTTGATAACCAAGAATTGTGTATATCGCTATATATGTATATATATATATATATGTTTATACGGTGTATGTATATCGCTATTATATTTCAATTTAATACGATATTCATAAATCTCATCGATTTTCATGTTTTTTAGTTGATGTCTCTAAGCATATCCAATGAAATTGAATGACAATCGAGATGAAATAGTGATCGATTTCTCAATAATCAAATGGTTTCGAGTAACGCTAGATCAAGTTCTCAATAATGAAAGAGTGATCTTGAGTCTCTAGAACGAACGAGTTATATACGAATTCTATCATGTAAAGATAAATTCCACTTGATACACTTTGGCGTTGGAAGTGATAGAATAGATGAAAATCATATGTAAAAGAATTAGTTGCTCTCCAAAGAGTTTCAAGTAAACATAGATGGAGTTTCCAACAACGAAAGAGTAATCGATCTTGAGTTTCTCGGAATGAATGAGTTATGTACGTAGTTTTATCATGTTCAAATAAATTCCACTTGATGATATATATGCTTTGGGAGTTGGAGGTAGTATAATTGATGAAAATCATATGAAAAAAAAATTAGATGCTTGAAAAGCATCGTTTCGAATAAAGCTAGATCAAGTTTTCAATAATGGACGTGTGATCATGGGGGGAGGTGTCATTTGATTTTCCACTGAAGGATGGAGTTTCAACTCCTGGAGTTCCAATTCCACCTATGCCAAACACCCTTGGAATTGAACTCCACCCTTGACTCCTCCTGTTGATTTGAACTCCCCCTCAACTACCTCCGTGCCAAACGCACCCTAAGTTTACTAGAGACTCACCAATCCAACTTCATGTGGAATTGACTCGTATTTTTCCGTGAGTTACGTTGTAGACATCATGCACAAAAGAAAGAACCTTTTAGACGTTAATGTCTTTGCAGGCTTAATAAGCCATCAACCTTAGTAGTTATCATATCATGGTGGTTGAAAGCTACTAACCACACTAATGAATTGATGTGTTGGTATAACTGTCTACCAACAAATAAACTTGGCTGCTACACACAGTGGGTTGAAGTATTTACCTTTTATTGTACTTTATGGTTGTCAATCTCTCGTTCTTTGAAAGCTACTACCAATGCCGATAACTTGATGGTTAGTTCGGTGTCTACCAACATATTCTTTTGGTGGGCAAGACGAGTGACAAAAATATATACCTTCTAGGATACATTTTGGTTACCAAATCTTTGTGTCTAGAGGCTAATAACAACAAATATGGTATTTCGGTTGTTAAACTATTGTCGATGAAGACTTACGACAACTATCGTTCTTGAAAAACTGGTGGTTAGAGGTTTACGCCAACCAGGGTTGTTTTTAGTTACAAAAGATTGTTCTTCAAGAGTTCCACTCACTATCGTTGCTAAGAAAATAGTCGTTAAAGCCAAGTTTTCTTGTAGTGTACCTGGATAAGTTTATCCTTCTCGTGTAACTTCTTCGAGTTGATTTCTCGTGAACGAAAGAGATTGTTCTTGTTCTTTACATATTTTTTGACAAACATTGTTGTGCGCAGTAAATCGCCACCTTGTTTGTGAGTTAAACTTCTCTTGAGAAAGAATTCCATTCTCATCACGATAAAGTTTCCAACTCCAAATTAGCTTTAGTCAAAGAGTAAGAGAGGCGAGATAATTCATTACTTAATGAGCCTTGTTCTGAACTAAGTCAAGCATTTTCTTTAGAAAGATTATCTATTTGATCGACGGAATATGTATGAAGATTATCTAATTGGTTATATTGCTCCATCCAAGCATCTCTATCCATTCGAGCTTCTTCAACAAGTAGATTCCAACTGATATATCTCCATTTTTCGCTTCGGTTTAAAGCTTCATGGCGAACAAGGGCTTGAGGTTCAAAAAAAAAAAAAAAAAAAAAAAAAAAAAAAAAAAAAAAAAAAAAAGAAAAAGAAAAATGGAAAAATGGAGAATATAGAGGAAAGATTATACCTTTCAATTATTCGTTCTTCTTGCGAAGATTATCACGATCCAGCGAAACATTTTGAAGTTTTTGATTCTCAAGTTGGAGAATAGTACACTTTGCAGTCATAGCTTGGAGATCATTCTTCAAAGTATTAACTTCTGGCTCCGAAGATGTTTTGCGAAATTCTATCTCGGAGCCAAGGTATTTGCTCAAAACCTCGCGGACATCAGATTTGATAGGATCAACAAGTCTTCTTGGCATCGTTCACAATATCGATGAACTTTGAAGGCCACGTCTATTCCTTCCAAATTTTCCTTAGTAAGAGGATTTGCTCGGAGTAAGGAAGAAATGACGATAGAAGAAGGAAGAGATGAGTCATTTTTGTTAAAGGAATGTCATGAGAAGAGGAAATCTCATGAAGATCAATGATTGGGGAAACAGTAGAGGCATTGACAATAGAAGAAGAAATAGGCTCATTCGCAACGGGACTGTTATGAGGGATTTGATCTATGAAAAATTCAGGCACGCAGAAGGATTATCAACAATATTTTCGCAAGTAGAAACGGTGGGTTTATCTTGCGAAGATTTCAGCAGAGGAGTTGTAAGTTTGAATATCGGAAAGGAAATAGCAGGTGCAACGGGTTTAGAACAGCGAGGTTTCTTGGGGGGACTATCAACATTTTTGTCATCCTGCAGATTACAAGTTAAATAAGAAACAGGAGGCAACAATATTGTTATTAAAAGAGTAAATGTTTCTTAAATACCTTGCTATTCGCACTTTCTTTTAGTGGTAGTGGATTTCGGTTGCGAGCCCATGGAGATATTAGGGTTCACAATGGTGAACTTGGTGTTAGATTTGTTCTTGCTAAAACAAAAGCGGCAAGGGAGTCATTAAAAGAAGAACAAGTATCAAAACAAAACAACTTCAATAAGAGAGATCAATCACAAAATGATCAAATTGACAAAATTAACAAACCTTGATGGCTCCATAGAAAGCAGGAGAAGAAAAAGAAAAATGAGAAGAACAGAGAAAAATGATGAAGAAGACGATGAAGAAAAACATCAGAAAAAAGTTGCAGACTATGAAGAAGACGAAGTAAAAGAAAAGAAATACTTTTACAAGGAATTCTCCTTTAAATAGACAAGAAAAGAGTAACCGGATAATATTAAATGTGCCGGTAAAAGGGAAATAGATACGTGTAAACAAGTCATTCCTAAATTCACGGAATCTTGTCAGCAAAAAATTGATGGAAAACAAACGATTGCGGCATTTCAAAATATCGTTTCTCATGACATTCTCTTCTTCGCAGAGAAGACATGAGAAGAGGCAAGATGTAGGATCGAGAATATCGCGACATCAATACTTGCGAGATTAATAAAAAGACAACGACATTGCGAAATTTCGCAAATGAATAATATAAATGACGGAATGAATGACGATAGCCAAAACACGAAAGATGTGAAGACTTAGCGAGATTTAGGATAGTTGCGAGATTATATAATTATACACTTGCGGTATTTCGCAAGTGATTCCCAAAATAAAGGATGACTTAGATGTCGTCCAATGTGTAATACCCTATATAAGGAGTGAGAATAGAAACCGTTGAGGGGATCTTTTTCGAGTGTTGGGCAAGTCATTAGGAGAGAAAGTTTGTAGTGATTGTAATTTCTTTAGCTCTTTTCCATTTTATCTTGTAAATATTCAAGGAATTAATCAATAAAAATCATTATTGTTCATCTTCAAATGTCTTAGTTGTGTGGATTCTTGTGAGGGTGTAGTGTAGGATTTCCCGCAACTACAAAGGAGTTGATTTCCCACACTTTATCCGAAATGCATTAAGCAACAATTCTATATTTTGTCCCTCAAATCGCTTCCATTGTCAGATACCAACTGTAAGGGATTCCAAATCTGCATATGATGTTTTTGAATATTAAGGTAAAAATATCTTTATCGCGAATGTGTTGTCTTGCTTTTACTTCTCCCGTTTTGTGAAATAACATGGCGACAATCAGATACCTTCTTTGCCCTGTTCCTGGTAAAAATGGTCCCACAATATCTAAACCCCACTTTCAAAGGCCATACACTTGTTGAATAAGTTAATGGTGCTCCTGGTGCATGTATTTTCTTTGCCTTTGACAATCTTAGCAACCTTGATGTTTTGTTTCGCATCTTCATGCATATAGGGCCAATAATAACCTTGCATTTTCTCCTTAAGTGCCAAAGATATTTCCACACTGTGATTACCAGCATCTCCTTGTGTAACATCTTTAACATCTTGCTTCTCATTCCTTTCGTGTTAGACATCTAAGCGAGGTCCATTAAAGGATCTTAAATTACGATTACCCCCTATCTCTTAATTCATAATTTTTTGCACGGCTTTTTAATTTGTGCGCCTCCAATCTATTTCTTGGTGTTTCTCCTTTCATCGAGATATGCATGAAGTTCTGCTATCAATCTTCATTATAGGGCATTTGTGCTCCATCTTCTATGAGCATCACTTTTGTCTCTTGTTCTTCCTCTTTATCGATTGATGGTAATAAAAGTGTACGTATTTTTATGCATCTCTTGGTGGATCTGTCATCATACTTGATATAAAAGCGAAAACATCTGCCAGTAGTCTATTGTCTCTTCTTGGTATATGTCTCCATTTTATTTTTGGTATCTTCGCCGATAATTCTTCAAAAAGTTTCTTGTATTTTTTCAAAGATGGTTCATTTGTAGTATACTCTTCTTTTTTATACGACGAATAGCTAATTGGGAATCATGGTGATTCTCACATTTTCCAACTTCATTTCTATTGCGAATTTGGAGAGCATGTATTATAGCTTCATATTCTGTTTTCATTGTTGGTAGATGTAAATTCCAACGAAAGAAAAAGCCATTTTATTGCCTTCAGCGAAATCGAAACGATCCCAACTCCGTTGCCTTCTCCATTTGATGATCCATCTACCAATATTTCCCACCTGTTTGGCTCGGTGAATAAATCGCTTGGATTTCCATGTTCTTCTTCTATATCCATCATTTCTTCTACTGCTTCATCCTTTTCCAAAGGAAATTCTGCTAAAAAATCTGCAACAACTTGTGATTTTGGTGAAGATAGTATTTCATACTTAGTTTGCAATGACTTACTTGAGCATTCCATCTCTCAACCCTTCCTGACCTTCTTGAATTTTTCATTCTTGACTCCAATCGGTACTTTTGTCATTACCTTAAGTGTGTGCTTGGAAGTATATGCGAAGTTTAAATGTTGCATAGACCAATGCCAAAATTAGTTTTTCAATCTTTGAATAATTCCTCTCCGCGGTATTGAATGTTTTGCTGATGTAATAGATTGGCTTTTCCACTCATGCGTCTATTCAATAATATCGCGCTTAGTGCATGCGAGGTGGTCGCAAGGTAGATTAATAATTCCTCTGGCTTTGCTTTTTGTAAAATTGATATATCCATTAGATGTTCTTTTATTCCTTGTAAAGCCTTTTCACATTCATCATCCATCTAAATTTCGCTAGTATGTTGAAAAAATGTTTACACTTATCAGATGATCGCGAGATGAATCTTCATAATAAGCTAATAGTCCATTTAACTTTTGCACATCTTTCACCCATTATTTTGGCGTTGGCATATCGCGAATTGCTTGTACTTTTCTGGGTCGACTTGTATTCCTTCTTTTGAAATAATGTAACCTAAATTTTTTCCTGATGCAACCCCAAAGGTACATTTTCCTGGATTTACTTTGATGTTGAAATGCCTCATTTGCTCAAAAATTTCCCTCAAGTCCCCCCGTACATGGTCTTTTGCTTCTTTACTTTTTATTAACATGTCATCCACATATACCTCTAGTGTTTTATGTATCCATTTCGCGAACACCTTTTCTACCATCCTTTGGTATGTTGCTCCAAAGATTTCCTTGGACAAATGGCATCTTTGTATACCAAGTATAACCCTCTTGGAGCAAAAAAGGCAGTATGCTCTTGGTCTTCTTGACGAGGAATTTGATTGTAACCTTTGTACCCATCAAGAGAGGATATCCTTTCATTTCATGCCCGGCATTGACTCAACCATTTACGGAATATGCAAAGGAAAGCTATCTTTCGGACAAGCTTTATTTAGATCGGTAAAATCTATGCAAATTCTTATCCCTTTTTTCTTCTTTGGGACTACGACCATATTTGCTATCCATTCGGGTATTTTGCTTGTCTAATGATTCTGCGTCAAGCATCTTCTACAATTCTTCTTATTTGAGGATGATATGATGTTGCAATTTTTCTAATTCTTTCTTTGAATGGTCTTGCATTTTTGTCAATCTCCGATTTATGGCACGCTACATATGGATCTATTCCGGGCATCTCATCCATATCCCATGCGAAAATGTCTTTATAATCTCGCAACAAATCAACAGTCCCTTCTTTCCTCATCCGCCTCCATTTTAGTCCCAATTTTTAACATCTTGGGTTCTTCTTGATTCCGACGTTCACTTCCTTTGTCGGCTGCCTGTCGCGGTGTAGTTAGCCTTCGGTTCTCCCATAGGCGTTGGTCATTTTATTTCCTTCGCAAGCTCATTTTCTTCTTCCGAGATTTCGCTGTATTCCTTTTCCTTCTTCTGCTCTTATCATGTAAGTCCTAAATTCTTCTTCCTTTTTTTTGCTTTTGCCATCTTTTTGCGATCTTTTCGCCTCTTCACCTATTCTTCATAATGTTTTACCTCGATTTGATGATATATCCTTCCTTTATCGAAGTATCTCCTACGATTTCTCCAATCCCCACTCGGCATAGGAAATCGACACATTGATGAAAATGTCAAGGCTACGGCTTTTATTGCATGTACCCATGGTCTTCCCAACAACATGTTGTATGGCGATTCCATATCCACTACATTGTAACGTCACTTGTGTTTCAATTTCTCCTAACAAAATTCGCATTTTTATTTCCCCTTTAGGTTTTGTTATAGATTTGTCAAACCATGGATATGATATGTTGAGGAAATCATTTCTTCATTTTTGTACCCCAATTCTTTATAAGCATGATAAAACATTATATTCACTAAACTCTGTGTCCACCAAAGTTCTATTTATTTCCACATTCTTCCACTTGTTTTTGTTGGCTCTCCTTCTTCCTTGCTTGCTTATCGTAATCACAAGTGGAGACGTGTGATTTAAATTCTCTCTTGACATCTCTGTTCTTCGTAAACGTAATCTTCTGCTTTTTCCCATTCTTTCAAGGGCGACGTCTTCTCTGTTGTTACAATTTTCTTTCCTTCAAAATATCGTTTGTGTATTCTTCCTCCTCGATATTTTCAAGAAATTTATTAACCATCGTCTTTGTAATCATATTACATTCCAATTCTCCATTACTCTCTTTGATTCGGCTTTCTCCATTTTAACCAATTTATCCATCATACTCCCGATTTGAACAATTTTAATGACAATATCCAATCTCTAATCTTCGTAACTCCTGTTTCTAGCGCCAATATGTAGTTAGAAATCCTACACTACACCCCTCACAAGAATCTACACAACTAAGCCATTGAAGATGAACAATTATAGTTTTTATTGATTAATTTCTTGAATGTTTACAAGACAAAATGGAAAAGAGCTAAAGAAATTACAATTACTATAAACTTTCTCTCTCTTAATGACTTGCTCAACAAAAAAAGATCTCTCCCTCAATAGGCCTATTCGGCTCTTTTATATAGGGTGTTACATAATGGATGACAGCTAAGTTGTCCTTTATTTTCGGGAATGACTTGCGAAGTGTCGCAAGTATACGGATGCATAATCTCGCGACACTCCTAATTCTCGCTAAGTCTTCTCACCTTCGTGTTCGCTTGTCGTCATTCATTGCATCACTTATTTTACTCGTCTGCGACGCCTTCGCTACGTAGCGTTTATAGATTCCCGTAGAGGTGTTGGTGTTGCGATATTACGATCCTACGGTCGTGTACGAACCTAAAGTAGAGGCGATATCGTAATCGTCGTCCTTCTGCACCACGATTTATATTTAAACTACCCTTCCGTAGGGTTTAAAAATAATGTCCCAAAGTTTAAAGTCCAAAGTCCAAAAATAAAGTGCAAAAGAAAGGAAAGTCTAAAATAATAATAATAATAATAATAATAATAATAATAATAAGAACGGCAATCCCTAGCTTATTTGGTCATCCCCGTTCCTCAAAGTTTCATGCGTTCAGGAGGTCCTGGGTTCGGAGCCCCCAATGGAGTAATATGCAGAAATTAACATGGAAGGTAGAGTTAGTTTGCCCCCTTGTGACACAATCTCAGCCCCATCCGCCCATCGGCTCCTTTGGCTAGGTTACCCATGAGGATGTTGGTAGGCTAGCATAACAACTTGTTCAATTAATGTAGTAGTATGTCGTTGGAACTTAGCTTGTTAGGCTTCCAACTAGTTTCATGTAATAATCGTTATTCAATAAAATAAATATCTAAAAAATAAATAAAAATGTCTCTTTTTTTTTTCCTCTCTTTTTTTTTTAAAAATAAAAAAAATATTCTCCTTTCGCTCCTTTCGCTTTGCCTTTTACTCCAAGTCTTTAAGTATTCACCAAAAGCTTTGGCAAAATTTTCTTTCGCTCCAAATTCCAAATTCTGTAAGGAAAAGACAAAAACCCAAAAACGTAAGAAGAACAAAAAACAAATAAAAACCTAAAAAAGAAAAAAAAATCTAGAAACTCTAGCCTAAAGACAAGTCAGCGTCGGCGGCGCCAAAAATTGATGGTTATTTTCAATGATGTTGTGGTAATAGGTTCGTTCAAGACTTGTGAAAGCAGATTTTTTAGACTTAATTTTTGTAAATAAAAATAACAAGCTCAATTAAAAAGTTGTTTGGAAATTATGGAGAGGCTGGGGCTAGGATTCCGCTATTTACCAATTCCAAAGTGATACTAATTACAATCATGCAATTTCACACGTTCAATTTGATTCTCAACTATTGCAAAAGTAGATTTTTTAGAAACAACAAATGTTAATCCAAAGCATGGGATATCAGAACCCAAGGCTAAGCATATTCCATCAACAGAAAATACAATTATTTAACAAAAATCATAAAATCTATTTTCAATCTAGGCAAATAATCATAATTAAAAATTGCACAAATTAAATAATTAAGAATTACCACTTTTTCATTGGAAAGATAGCTTCCTCCATCGCCCCAAGGATTGGGTTTAGACCATCATTGTGTAAACTTTCTCAAAGTATTGATTCATGCTCAAAAATTGTTTACAAAGATGAAATGGAGAGAAAATGATTAAAACCGGTGTTTGCAACGTTTATAATTGTTGCAAAACACTTGTTACAAAGAACGATAACAAATATGCGTCACAAGCTCTGCAGATGAGTACGACCCTAAAGATTCTGTCGTTGACACTTGAAGAATGACGGTCTTTGGCTAAATCTGTTTCTTCGTCTTCCAGAAAGTGGAAAAATATTCTCTGCAACTCGATTTTTTCTCGCTCCGTGATGTTCCAAACTCGCTTCAAACTCTCCTCTCCCTTCTATGAGTCCTTTAGATCCTATTTAAACCCACAGAAGTATCAAATCTTCTAGTTAATTACCACATATTCTCCATTATTCTTTTTTTATTCTCCTCGATTACGTCACGGAATATCTTCCCTTTTTTATCTTCTCACGCATCTTCGTGAGACTCAACTATATCCAAACACGTTCGGTTCACGGCTATGATGAATTTAGATCGATGCGGACACACGCCAAACCACATGAAATCCCGAGTTTATTTCTATTTTAAACGTGCTCCCTGCTTTGCTTTATCTCGACAATCTAGCTAATTCTAACCTAAAGAAGACCCATACCATTACTGTTAGGTTAATTAGAACAAACCCATTTAATTTCAGCCCCCTTCAATCTCCCTAGAGCATGATTTAAACTCGAACCCTAAATCGTCGTAAGCTGCAAACATTTTCCGCCATGAGAAAATTTAAATGAAGAAGAAAGGTTTGCCCCTTATCCAGGTATGTGGAGTGTAAATAGCAGTGTCCAACCGATATGCCCCCTAGTAATTGAGGTGTACCTTAACCAACATTCAGAGTCCGAATAGAAAATGTCCTCGGGTGCTTTAGACAACTTTTCGAGCTTCTAATTTTCCAAAAATGTTTATTTCCCAAAAATACCTACAAACACACAAAAAACCATAATTAGTACAATATCGAGCACTAACAATACAGAGCATTGAGAACAAAATAGACACAAAAATATATCTATCACAAATATTTAGATTTCGGGGTGTAAACCTTTGTTATTTTATTTTTTGGCTTGAAAATTCTATACGTTCTATGGATTTTGAAAATCCAAGGGGTGCAACTCGCACACGGTTGCAACATGTTGCCTCCGCCCCTGGTCTTATCAGGAACCACCTCACATTCCACAACGAGGTCCAAGTGAGACGATGTAGCAAATGCGGAAAACATCCACATGAATGACGATGATCTACTTCGAACCTAGTCTTCTCATTTCACTATCAAAATTTCAATTAAAAGAAAGTACATCCATATACATACTTGTGAGAAGCAACAAATAGCTCTTCATTTTTTGGCACCTTTGAGATTATCTCGCTCCTAACTTAACTCAAGAATGACCTCCAATGTAATCCCTCTCAGTGGGAACTCCATGAAAAATGCAAATAAAAGTATAATTGAATATTGGGTATTTACAAAAACAGTCCCACTTACAAAACTCTAGGTTCACAAATAGGTCACATGTTACAAAGTATTTGCAAAACAATCATTGGACGTTTGTTACGGAGTTATCGACAATGGTCCCCACAAACTAGAGTTAAATCAGTATCAAAATTACCTACTTATCCTGAAACCCTAAGAAGAGGCAAAACCTAATTCATTCTCTCATTTTTGTGCCGTTCTTCTCTCACCCCTCTAGCAAACTATGCAACTCTATCTACCAAACAATGCATCAATGATGTTGAAGGAGATGAATATCACTAGATATTTCCATTAAGCGTTTGGAGTGTTGTTGATGTGATTGAAGATGGAAGTAATAGAGTTAATAATTTTTTGAAGACAAAACCTAATTTGATTATGTGATTTTGAAGATGGGAGATGGAAAGAGGTAAGATCTAACAAACCCGAGTTTTATTTTGTGGTTTTGAATCAATAATTAAATGGTGGTAATGATTGTGCTATGAGTTACATGAATTCGATGATGAATTGTAGATTCAGTTGAAATTAGGTTGTTTGAATGAAGAAGTCGGAACTGAAAATGGGTTTTGTGTAATTGTTGTGGTGGTACTAAAATTGATTTAATGGTTGAATCTGTTGATTACAGAGAAGAAGGAGTTTGAGGTGGTTGTCTGTGGTTGGTTAGAAGCTGAGAATATGATGTTGTTGTGGTTGGATGTGGTGGTCCATAAGAGCTGGCCAGTGCTGTTGGGGGTTGTTAATGGAATGAATGTTTGGTGATGGCTTTTGAGCTTAGTTGTTAATGGATCTGGTTATATATGAATAGTGGTGTTGCTAGCTGTGGCAGTGGTGGTGTTGCTTGCGAGGTGGTGGTGGTGGTGGTGCTGCTTCTTGTTGCTAATTTTGGTAAAATGCATCAGGATCCGTACATGGCACCGGAACTTCAGCCAGCATTCATGATCGTTACGTCACATTCCCTAAGAGGGTTCACCATCACCTCTCTTGGGTATAGCCTCCGCCGCCGTCACCACCACCACCACCAGTTCATCACCATCACCTCAACAACTCCGGAGGGGTGTTTAAGACAAAAGTCAGACTGTTTTTCTCAAAATAGTTAAGTCGGATGGAAAAATACAACTTTGTAAACACTAATTAAAGCTGTGATCATTTTGTAAAACTAATTAGGATAGTGTGACCAATCTGTAAAACACCCTTGAATATTCAGTAACAAAAGTTCTGATATAATATACGGATTGCACTAACGGGGGTTAAAGGAGTAACAAACATGAAATACGACCACGGGTTTTCTACATACATACTCAGAGGATTAAGAAAATTAATCACAAAATTGGTCAATTAACCCAATAACGACAATTCCTGGATGAAAAAGACATGTAAAATTTAATACTGTTTAAATGGACGAAAATGTAAAAATACCAGGATGCAAACAGTTTCATCCTACCCATTTTCAAATATTTTTTCTTATTTTTAATTTACATCAGGATGCATCCAGTTTCATCCTCGCTATTTTTTATATTTAAGCCAGGATGAATCCAGATTCATTCTTGCTATTTTTTTTGGTGTCCATTTCACCCATACTAATTTTTACTCGTCCATTAGAACCATGTTTTAAATTTTTTTTGGACAATTGACCCAATTTTAGAAAATTAATCGTATTGGTAGCCTAATTTTCTAAAAAATCTGCAATCAATTACCTAAGTGGTGATCTATCGATCGGATCGTTTCCACATTCCCTGATTCTTCAAGTGGCCTAATGGTTCTCATGCTCCCTCCCTTGGAGGAGGTAAGGGTTCGAACCCTGGACCTTGTAATTGCTAGTAGTATTTAGGGGCCACAACTAACCACTGTACTAACCTATCAAAAAAAAAAAAAAAAAAACCTAAAAGCACCTTACATTGGAAAATAAATCTCACCTTAATCTTAATCTCTCGAACAACTATTTATGCACTTTCCAAACTTCCACCCATATTACTTGCCTTCTGTGCCCAAAAGTTGAAATTATATTCTTTCTTAAAATTTCTTAACAAACTGGATTTTTTTTTTGCGGTGGCATAGAGGTTTTTCAAAGCTTGGATTTAGACGCGCTTAAGACTGAATTCAAATTTGTCTTGAAATGGCTCTCACATAAAACTATATCGATATATGAAATATGGAGCCTATTTTTAGCAAAACTAGTTTGTCCTGTTTTTCGCTTATGAATTAGAAGATCAATATTTTAAAATTAATTCCTAATAAAAGATTTTAACAAATTCCCAAAAATCTAAGCAATAGAAAAAAATAATATGTCATGGACTTGTAGTCCAAAATGAACAAATACTACAATGCTTATTATAACTTCATGAATTGACTAAAAGTTATGTTGCTCCAATCCTTTTTTTCGATTTTGATATTTATCAAATTTTTCAATATACTTCATTAGGAGAACCGTCCTCGAGATCGTAGTACATCATACGCTCAAAAAACTCTCATTTAACCCGTTTGTTTTTTATAAGTTTCTCCATCTCAATTATGTCATGAGATCTAGTTGGTACTTTATTGAGGTAAAATGAACATTGAACATTGATTTAATTTCTTTGGTAACTTAATGACCTATTCTCTCTACTGTACAGAAATCTAAAAATAATTTTACATGGAAATAAGTGTGAATTATAGGATGAATATGTGAATTTTAGAATATGTATGGATGTATATCAGAGACATATAACATAAACCATAAATTAATGCAACCAAAGGTGACTGCGTCTCTGGAGTAGTTGCGGAACGAGTCATATAGTTTTCTTGTACTCGTAAATTATGCAGGAATGAAGAAAAACAAAACAATCTACTTTCTCTTGGTATTTTTTCCTAAATTCTTTTGGCTCTTCGATACTCAATAGAATTTTCATTCTTTACAATAATGGAGGAGGGATCCGTTGTGGGGCTCCCGTTTCGTAGGATTGTGAAGGGATGGATTGAACGGTTGGATGATAAAGAGCTCCCACGTGTGTGTAAAAACACTATGGAATTTCTTGAAAGAAACTCTTTATGTTTTTATCTGGTCATTTCCATCCATTATCATGTCAAGTAAGCACTCCTCATTAAAAAAAAATAAAACAAAGAAACATTCCACATTAATAAAAATTAAAGTAACTCCCAATATATTAAAATCTTTATGTAAATAAAGCTATCCACTATATCCGTAAGATATATTCACTTCATACCTAGATTGTATCCACCGATACACGCATATTTGTTTCCATTTATATAAAACAACAATTCTACTGTTGGGATATCGTTTGGATATTAAAAAGTTAAAGTGGGTTCCACAGGAGACACGGAAGATATCCCGACATAATACACCAATTTTTTTTTTTTAAAAAGATCTCATCTCTTAAAGATGTATCTTTTTACAAAAAAATCATCTACATTTAAAAAGTTTCACATCTTGGTATTCCAGTTACCATTCCATCCCCACCCTTGTTTCTATATGGATAATGGATGTAATACGTACAAATCAAGGCATAAACAAAATATTTGAATACCATATTTATAAACTTTATCGTAGTTTATTTACGATGTAAAATTGTGCGATACGACGAGCGGGAAGCTAGAGACACATGTAGGTACATTGGAAGGGATATTTTTCCCACTTATTTTCCCATTTAGTCACCTCATATTTTAACAATATTTTCTCGTATGTCATATCTTGTGGATGGTGTGTGTATCCGAACGACACGTTTCTTTTTGAGTAGCTCACTCTATGATGCAGGTTTTGGCATGACATTTCCTTGCCTATCGACACATACATCCACACATAATCACACCCGAAAGATTCTATTTTTGCGAGAACGATATTGTTACAACATCGGACAAATATTGACCTAATCGAAGACAAAATGAAGTAATTCATCGGGTAATGGAACCATCATACGGGTTTTGGTGTGAGTTTAATGGACGTATTTTAAAAAAAATTCTGTGAGGGGAAGAATCATATTGCGTGTAGGGATCTTTTGCACGTGAAAAATATTACGGAAAAGTTATTTTGTTTCGCATCATCATCAAAAAAACATAACATGCATGCTCTATACGGATGAAAAAAATGCTGCTCTAATGCTAAATAAAATTCTAGTTTTGTAAACAAATTTAATGCTAACAACATTCAACCAAGATTGCCTATCGCGGACATACTTGCGTAAACAAATCTTCAATGACTACCACCACAAAACACATAAACATAATAAATTTTACAAAAAGGAAAGTAAAAAAACCTATTAATAAGAAAGTTAAAATGCCCGGAGAAGCAGCATACCAAAAAGCAAAAAGCGGGAACCATTCCGGCTATTATTCTTTCAAATTTTCACCCGTACGATGCATGTCTCAAGGATTATTGCTTATGGAATATTTAATGCTCTCTTTATATAGAAAATATATTACAAAACCAAAGTAAATAAACAAAATTTCATAAGCTCTTATCACAATAATCTTTATTATAAGGCACATTTGTTAAACAAAAACAAACTCTAAAGCACAATTTAAAAATTGATAGGAATAAAATTTTAATATTTTTAGCTCTGCAAATAACAAAAAATTGATTGAAAATAGCAAGCAAGATAAATATAGACTATTTGGTAGGGATTAAATTTCTTTTGGTTGGTTGAACGAAACCATACCGATTCGTGCCAAATCGAAGATTCACACCCTTTTGCCTATGGTTTCTTTGTTGTCTTTGTATGTTTTTTTTTTTCTGTTTTTTATGTGAAGTTATTCAAGGTAGAGATAAGTATACTTTGCTTTTTGATATTGTTCCGCAAGTCTTCTCCGTTTTTCTTTTTGTGAATTTGTTGTTTTCTACCATTTTTTGTTATTTATTTTTGGGCTAAAAATCCCTTACATTTGATTTTCATACACTTCTTGGCACAAAAAATGGGGCCAAGAAGTGTTCTAGGATTAAAAATATAATATTAACAAAAAAATGTTAAATTATTATAATAAACTTCATGTAATGGTTTGGAGTGCAACGTCTTGGAATCAAAACATATATTTAGTAGTACTTATTCCATCTTCATTTTAGAACCCCTTGTTTCTAAATTTTTTAATATTCTTTAAAATTTAAGAGCTCAAACTTTTGTTTTCTTGTATCTTTTTGAGTCCGGTAATTGTTATGCACTTTGTCATTCATCGAGAAATGTCATCAAGATCACCGTTCAGTCACTTGTGGTCCTGAGTATTAATTGTCTCCGCTCCCTTCCGAATGAGCTTGTGTGCATGGAGATGATCACGAAAAAAAAAAAGGCAAGAGAGCTTGTGTGCATGCGACTAGATGGTTTGATTTTAATGCATGTCGGGTATCATACATTGAATTGGATCCTAACATTGAGTGCATAAAAAGATAAGTAATAACTCGATTTGGCGAGTTGCTTGAGAAACAAATGACTTTGTTAATCGGTGATACGTATCTACTTCTCTTAAATTGAGTTGGCACCATGTTTTCTTTACTATTTCCATGTTGTCGTTTACATATGAAGTAATTAAGAAATAAAATCATCATGTAAAAGTTTCTTGTGGAATGAAATACTTGTGGTTTGATGATGATGAAAAAAAAAAAAAAAACTCTTTTGGATTCATAATAACGGAGTTGTGCAAAAGTCATAATTGTTAGAAAATGTTGATTAGCTGATTATACAAACAATGGAAAAAAGAAACTAAATGGAAAAGGCTCCTACTGGAATAGGTTGACCAATCTCGATTGTGCAGCCATATGGTGTGCACTATGCATTACCATAAAGAAAAAGAAGGGAAGAAGTTAATGATTTACCAAAACACCTAGCTAGGATCATATAATATCTACCTTCACGCGTATCCATTCGCCACTTAATTCTAATCTAGAATCGGTAAAATTGAGACCAAATAACACACCAATAATAAAACATCAAAGTTTGGCCATCGAATATTCAATTACGGAGATTTTATATAGGTTAATAGTACATCAATGAAGCTACGAGAAAAATCCATATAGCTTTAGCAACGCCATTTCTTACACTTTAATACTCAATGCTTACGTTTTGTGAAACTAATTAGAACATAATGCATCCCACGATAACCTTTTGGCATGCACACTTTCTTTTGCAGAAGATATCTTTCGCATGGATGCGGTGGCACCACTCATTAGCTTAGATAAAAGTGAAGGATACGCGGGATACTTATGAGACACATGAATAGCAAGTAGTATGCAAGTTACGCTCAAAATCTTGTTTTAATCGGATTTGAAGATTTTGTCGCTTAAATTATGATATCTTCTTTAGTTTCAAGGCTGTTTGGTGAAGGAAGCACTTAACAATAGCTTATAGGGAAACGAACCTGATACTTTTGTAGTTGCCACTGCCTACTTTGCATTTCGTAATTATAAAGCAATATTTTTTGCCCAAATAATAAAACACGGTTCAAATGAGCGAGTAAAAAAGTACGGGTGAAATAGCCAAAAAAATTAGCAAGGATGAAACTGGATTCATCACGAGCATACTTAAAAATAGTAAGGATGAGACTTGGATGCATCTCATGTAAAATAAAAATAAGAAAAAATATTTGAAAATGGACGGGATGAAGCCCAGTTTACATCACGCCTATTTTTAAATTTTGTCCATTTAAATAGATATCTTTTTAATTTTTGGCTATTTAAGCAGTAATCAAAACCTAAGTGTCTTTTCACTGAGAATTGTTGATTTTGAGTCTTTGACCAATTTTGTGTATTTTTTTGTGCATTTATGACATGAGTAAACGAGAATGTGTGGACCTTATCAAAGATAATGAATTTACCTTTTCCTATGTTTTCCATTGAGGTAAGTAACGAGTTCCTCTTGAACAAAAAATTAATTCACTCGTATTAAACTCTTAAATTACCGAGAATCTGCCAATTTAATTAAACTCATAAATTATGAATTTATATATATATATAATAATCGTACATGTGAATTGTATAATATATGCTCATTGTATGTATACCCGTGAATTTAGTGAAATGTAGAGTATATGATCATGTCAACAATGAAATGAAGAACCATAATTGAAGGAGCGCTTGTTTCATTTGGATTTGGGCACAATTTTTTTTTTTTTATAGAATTAATGGTCTAAGATCGTTTCAACACATCGTAAAATGAATTATTTGTTTTTACCAAAAAAACGGTTAAATCCATATCCTAAAATCAACTGAAATGTATGTTGTCAAAGAATTAGAAACATCACTAAAAATGTGGCATAATTAACTTAAAGAGATTCACAGCAAAATAACTTGAGAATGAAACCAAAGATTAAATAATTTGATAATTTGACATTGTTCACATTAAAAATGCCCATAGTCTTTACTTCTTATGCAATCTAAAAGGTTAAAAGGTTAAATATAGAGCATAAGATCTGCAAATGATAAGATTAATAAAAAAATAACCAGCCTTCCCACTAACTACTTCAATCAGTGAATCAGTGTCCATCTCCATTTCAGAGTTCGATGTTCCCATCTATACATTAGCATTAGCATCAAGTAGCAATTCATAACAAATAATTTAATCCATGGAAATAAGTGAACAGTCATTGCAAGCATATCCAATAATTACCTCTCTAGTGCATTACCTCTCTAGTACATAACTTTCCATAGCCTCCGTGAGTGGGTCATAATTGATTCGATAAGTAGCACTTTAAGACGGTATATATGACAAATAACATCCCTCTTCACCTAAGCATCTGCGAAGTAACAACTTCATGAAAGACTCGCTTCTTGTCCTGGTGTTGTAGGTTTTTCTTCAATCTTGTGTTGTTTCCTGCAAAATTTACATAAAGCTTAAATAAATTTTGATTTGAATATCTCTCGATTCACTTTTTTGTCAAGTCCAGCATTAAGCGATCACATTATATTTTATATACCCTTGAATGGAGAGTGAATCTTTCATTACCAGAAGCCAATTGATCAAGTGCACCACTACAAACTTCATCCTCTTGCATTCATCATTTACTTGCATCTCGTTTAATAAAATGAATTCAATTGAGTTGACTGACATAATTCTCTAATCTTGGATGACGTATAAAGATAAAACAACACATCATTCATGCATCTTGTCTATAGGACAAAACTAACAACCTTGCTATTTTGGCTAGCTATTTTGGCTAGTCCATCTCAACCTTGCTATTTTCGCACAACTATTACCAGGAAGGTATAAGAAAACTATAAACATTCACCACTACGGAAAAATAAGCCATGCACGAAAGTTTTGGTGGCGCTCATAAGTCCTATATGTATAGATAGACTCGGTCACTCAGAGCATAAGTCGTGGATGAGGCATTTATTTTGGTATATGAAGGAAAAAAAGGCCAACATAACAAATTAAATCGAAGAAGACCACCATCTTCTAGTAAAAGGAAAAGAAAAATGACACAAAAATAAGACACTACAATGTGTAAATACTAAATATTAATTTTAATTTGTAATCAGAACCTAGTTGCAAACATTAAAAACAAAATTCCCAGCCATATACACCGATACAGGAAGGACTCAAACCAACAATGAGAATAATAAATTTCTTTGTATAAGTAAGGATAATTTGTCGATACTCTAAAAAAAGAAAAACTTTATAAATTTGACTGATAATCTAACAGTCATCATTAAACGTTATAAACAGAGACAACGAATATCTTGGATTTGATGATAATTTCCTTGAGGAGCAATGTTCCCCTTGGCTAGAATATATATAAAACCATATAATATCTTTTGTGTTTACAACCCAAATAAATGGAGATAATCTCCTAAAGGTAAATAAGGCAAGAGGATAATATAAATTCTATTACACCCCTTAGTACGGCGGGAGAGGAACAAATGCTAAGACTAGAACGAAATAACAAATAATTGCGTCAGGAAGCCCCTTGGTAAAGATGTCGACATATTGGTTCTCGGAGGGAACATGTAAGACTTGAATGGCACCTAGTACGAACTCATTCACGAACAAAATGTATATCAATCTCCACATGTTTGGTGCGTTGATGTTGAACGGGATCTCAGGACATATATATCGCACTTACATTGTCACAATAAACAATAGTAGCACGTCGTAGAGGTAGTCGGAGCTCTAGAAGAAGATTGCGGAAGCCATGTTGTTTATAATAGCATTTGCTACTCCCAGGTATTCGACTTGACCTTTGGATCGAGAGAGGCTTGACGCTTGGAGGACCGAGGAGATGAGATTGTCACCAAGAAAGACACAAAAACCGAGATGTCGATCGTCGAGAATCGGGACAACCTTGTAGTCGACATCAGTATCTTTGTTAAGCCGAAGATAGAGAGATCGAGAAGCTTGGATCAGTGGTTGATGGTGCCACGAAGATAGCGAAGGATTCGCTTGAGGCATGCATGTGAGGCTCACGGGGATCATGCATAAATAGACATACTTGCTGAGCTACGTATGCAATATCTGAAAAAGAGAGTAAAAGTGAGAGTCTTGAAGAGCACCAACTAGGCTTGTATAGAGTGGGATCGAAGTGCTTAGGGAAGTATGCCCAGGCTTGGAATGCAGTATTAAGTAGGAGTAGTGTTTGGATTACATTTTGTCATGGAGAGCCTGTGGCGATGATGTCTGTGCATATAATGGCGAGACAAAAATAATCCACGAAGATGAGCAAATGTGATGATACCCCGAGAAAATGATGTAGTGGACCAAAGGTCGGACATGGCAAACTCTCTCTTCATCAAATCAATGGCGACATAGGAGAGCATCGGCAGAAATGATCAAAATGATGTCATCAACATATAAAAGTAAGTATGCCGTTTAGGATCTGATTGATAAACAAAAAAGTGAGGGATCACATACACTACCACGGAAACCGCAACTTGTGATAAACTTGGCAAATCTCTCAAACCACGCCCGGAGCCCGGCTGAGGCCATAGAGATCTACGTGTCCCCATACGTAATCGGGGTGAAAGCGGGGGTCAACAAATCTCGAGATGCATAGAGGCATCCGGTTAGATCGCCCATGAAGAAAAGCGTTCTTGACATCTAGTTGATGTATGGGCCAAGATCGTGATGTAGCAATAGTGAAATTGATTACGAATAGTAGCAAAGGTTTAACAACCGGACTAAATGTTTCAAAAAACAGTCAACTCCAACTTCTGAGATTTGCCATTGGCAACAAGAGGCGAGCCTTGTAACATTTGTAGGGATCCATCAAGGCATTATATTTATGGAATGAAATGTACCACATAGAACGAATAACATGAGCATCACGAGGTCGCGGTACAAGTTCCCAAGTATTAGTTTTCAACATAGCATTGTACTCGTCTTTCATGGCAGACATTCAGTTTATGTCTCTAAGAGCATACAAGTGAGAACGGGGAATTGGAGAGATATGCCGTAAAGTTTGAACATGGAGATTGAGCCGGTGGATCGGTCGGTAAATACCACGGGAGGCCTTGAAGTAGGGGACGATAAGGAGCTGCGGTGGGGGGAGAAGTTGTGTGGGAAGGACAGTAGTAGGTGACGAGGATGGAGAGAGCGTAGTGGGAAGGATAGTAGTAGGGACGGTAGTGGAGTTAGGATCAGAAAGCAGTAGGGGCGAGGAGGAGATGGTGGAGTCCTGCTTGTTGTGGAATTAGTGCAGAGAGGACCTGAGAAACCGACTTAGAGAAGATATTGGACTGACGTAGGTATAGGGGTCTATTAGGGGAAGGTTGGTGTTCGACATAGGAGCGGTGGAATTGACGTAGCTTGGAGGTTGGAAGTGGAACAGACGCGAGCGAGATGGGAAGTTGGACCAACGGTGGGGAGGGGTATAGGGTCCCGAAGTAGTGGGTGAGATAGTGGAAGCTCGACAGTGTCGTAGGGTTGATCATGATGTATAGATGGGTAAGAGAGGTTATAGGAAGAATGGAGGATATTTGGGGGAGACTCGACGGTAGAAGATGTATTTGTAGTGAGATTTGTGAAGGAAAGACATTTTCATCGAAAGTTACATGACGAGAGATAATGATCTTGTTTGTGGCAAGATCAAGGCAGCGGTATCCACGGTGGTTGGGAGGAAAACCAAGAAAGACACACCTTGTGGAACGAGGGGAGAGTTTGTGAGGAGTTGTGGACGAGAGATTTGGATAGCAAAGGCAACCAAAAGTACGTAGATGTTCATACGTTGGTTGTCGTTGATAAAGAATAGACACGGGTGAGTGAAATTGAGGACTTTGGTGGGAAGAATATTATGTAAATAGACAGCCATATGGAGAGAGTAGACCCAATATTTTGGAGGAACCAAGCGTGAGACTTAAGGGTACGGGTGATATCATTGATACGACGTATCATGCGTTCGGACTTGCCATTTTGGGAAGAAGTTTGGGGCAAGAGAAACGAAAAACAAGACCATTATCACGAGAAAAGTATGAAAGGAAGAGTTGTCAAATTCACGACCCATGTCACATTGAAAACATTTTATTTTTCGTTCAAATTGAGTTTGAACGAAAAACAAAATTCCAAAAATTTGCTATAAACTTGGGACTTCAATTTCAAAGGGTAGACCCATAGATAGTTGGTAAAATCATCAAGCAATATAAGATAATATCAAAACCGGTATCAATATGTAATGGAATGGTCCATAAATATTTGTGTATGATATCAAAGGGTGCAAAAGTAATGGAATTAGATTCATAAAATGGCAATCGAACATGTTTACTAACTTGACATGAATGACAAAGTTGAGAAGAATTATTCTTATTACAATGAATAGAATTATTTTTGCGTAAGACATCTAAAATTGTCTTGCCCGGGTGACCAAGGCGGCTATGCCAAATATCCTGCTAAAAAAGCAAAGAAGGGAAATGGGAGAAGGCTGGGACGATTTTGTAGGTGGCACGGCGAGAGTTGGTGATAGGTAGAGCTCCCCGGAACTATTGCACCGAAGGATAATCCTCCTCGAACTCGGATCTTTCCAGAAAAACCAGATGGATCAAAACTCAACGAGACACACGATTATCGGTGGTGAACTTATTTAACGAGAGACTAAGTTTTTGATAATATCGGGAACAACAAGAGTATTTTTGAGTTGAAGGGTGCGAGAAGGAGGTTTATGAGCTTGGTACCACTAGCGAAGAATCGGAATGCTATTGCCATTGCCAACTAAGATGTGCAAAGACGATCTAGAATCGGTAACGTTATGTAAAGTACCCGAATCAAGCGGTGAGATGTGAGGTAGCAGGTATCCATGTAGAAAGCATCATCGGGTTGTCAGAGATGCATAGAACTATATGCCTCAACAATGTGTGAGCTTCAGTGGTTCCATCGCCATTGATTTTAATGGTTTAGAGAAAAATAGGATCGTAGAGGGGCTGATATCATCTTGGATTTGATGATAATTTCCTTGAGGAGCAATGTTCCCTTGACTAGAATATATATAAAACCATATAATATCTTTTGTGTTTACAACCCAAATAAATGGAGATAATCTCCTAAAGGTAAATAAGGCAAGAGGATAATATAAATTCTATTAGAATATAACACAAATCGTAAAAGCTTGTAGGGATACGATTAAGTCAAACAAAAAAAAAAACAAAAAATTAATGTAAGTAACAAGACAATAAGAGATAAAACACTGGCATATTCATCTTTCAATCCATCAAAAACAAACAAAACAATTACGGCTAAGAAAAAAAGAATGAGGAATTCAAAGAGAGAAAAGTTTTTTTTACCCTAGATGTTGTATTCGAAGCAAAGAAGTAGCGCCACTCAACCACACTTTTCATAATACCTGCAAAACAGAAGACAATCACACATCAGATGAATCATCCACGAAACCGAAACCCTAAAAAATGAATAAAAAAACAATCAACCACTCTCAGAACAAAAAAGTCTAATCGATGAGGTTTTGCTTGTGCTCTTATATACAGGGAGATAACGATAATTTTGGAATTAACGTTATATTTACCAATAAAAACAAAAAATGGTTATTATGCCTCCCTGTTATTAAGAAAATATTCTTGATTAGAAGTATTAATCCCGTTTTTAATCTTTGGAATTTATTGTTTTTGAAATAATATAATATAATATAATTCAATTTATATTATATTATATATATATATATATATTTGGATATCCACGTAATAATCTGTCAAAAAATTATTTGGCATACAAGGTATCTTGCATGTCTTCATATATATCTTATTTTATTTTGCTATTTTTGTTTAATGGAAGGAATAATTTTTTTAATGGAAAGAATAATATCGAAATTCATTCATTATGTCTATTGCACTTTTCATCTAATATTCTTTATTTTATCGTTCTCGTAATTTGTTTAACGTCATCTATTATTCAATCTATTAACAATTTTATCTTTGGACTGTTATGCAGGATTAACAATCTATTCTTTTAGGGAAGAGGAACTACGTTTACATCTACAAGGTTAGTATATGGAACTCTACACGTTTGGATATTAAATCGATCTATTTTTAGTTTGGAATTGTAATTAGGCGAGTTTTATTATTATAAAAGTGTAAATGGACATTGAACATTGGATTTTTTTTATATAATCTTATGATTGATTTAATTTTATGATGAAATCCTGATAAATATTGCATATTTAATTTTATTATGGTTTTGTAAGTATATTTGTTTTTTTGGTAATGTTAAAGTTTTACACTTAATTTGGTGATGTTTTTAAGATTATATAAGATTTAGTAATTTTAGGTAGCTATATTTCTGGAATGTGATTGGGTCGGATTATATATTGCGGGTCCCAAAGATTTTCTTCAATTTCTATTGGCGTAAATAATAAATGGTGGGGCCGGGGGTAACCGGAGCTCCGATTAACCACGTCGCCTGAAAAACTCTATTTTTATATAGAGAATTTGATGGTAACATCACCGAGCATGTCTTTGTATTATCAGGTGTGCCACTACTAGTACAACTGCCATGGGTGGAGGGCCAAATCAAGAAGAATCGAAGATGGGTTTGTCTCATGACTACTTTCTCCCTGTTTCGAAAAAGTGATACTTTCATCCCGTTTCGGAAAAAGTGATACTTTCTCCCCGTTTCGAAAAAGTGATACTTTCGCCTAGTTTTATAAAAATGATACTTTCGCCAGTTTTAGAAAAAGTGATACTTTCGCCCGTTTCATAAAAAGTGATACTTTCACCCGTCAGGAAAAAGTGATACTTTCCCCGTTTCAGAAAAGTGATACTTTCGCCCCGTTTCAGAAAAAGTAATATTTTACCCCGTTCCAGAAAAGTGATACTTTCGCTCCGTTTTAGAAAAAGTGATACTTTCGTCCGTTCATAAAAAGTGATACTTTCGCTCCGTTTCAGTAAAAGTGATACTTTCCCTCCATTTCAGAAAAGTGATACTTTCGCCTCGTTCCAGAAAAGTGATACTTTCACCCCGTTTCAGGAAAAATATCACTTTTACAAGAAACGAAACAGAAAGTATCACTTTTCCGAAAACTAACGAAAGTGTCACTTTTTCCCGAAACAAGTGAAAGTATCACTTTCCTAAAACGCAATGTAAAAGTATCACTTTTTACCAAACGGAAAATTAATCGATTCATAAACCAAAATATGGTTGCATGATGTGTTATGCATCGTTTGTGGTGGTTTGCATAATGGCTATGCATCCAATTTTCGAGAATTGTGCCTAAAGTGAAAGTATCACTTTTCTTGAAAAGGAGGGAGTACATTGTTTTATTAGTTGCAACGAAAAATTTTCGGCGAGATTGGGGTATACCCAATAAGACAAAATAGGGTCATTTTGAAGTAAAACCAAGCCACCCCTTAACCTTGTATTTTCAAAATGGCAAAATTGCCCTCGTTTAATTAACACTAAAATTTTGATTAGATTAATTAATTAAGTTTAAATTGATTGAATAGATTAAAACTTATGAATTTTAAGTTATGAAATTTTGTTTTTGATTGAACTTTTGTGGGATGATTTTTGATGTTTTTTTTTTTTTTTTGAGAATATCTCTTGCAACGAAATGAAGCACACAACCAAAATACTTTAAAAAGGGGATTGCAAATCATATATGAAATCATACTCAAAATCAAAGAATAAATCAACACTTTCAGTTAGAAAGTATGAAAGTCGACAAGGTCAACTAATGAAGATCATGCTGTGCCAAAAGTAGATGGACATGATCTTCATCACACCTTGCATACTTTTGTTTTTTGACATACGAGGAGATGACATAAAAAATTTATTGGCCGGCAAGGTATTCAAAAATACCTCACGGCTGCTGAAAAATTTACAGATCGGGCCATACATGGATTATGAAAAGTAGTGAAGATATGCATATTCTGACCTCACACCAAAAACACATAAATCATAATTTTCGACTTCTAACCTAATATAACAATCAAATCACACAACACAATGATGGGTTTGAGTTTAAACATCATTTATAGTCTTCTTTTTATTTGGTAGAGTCCTTTTTTTTTGAAAAATCAAAGTTGAAGATTTTTATATGGCTTTGGTTGATGGAAGATGAAAGAAGAAGAGAAGAAGATGAAATGAAGAGAATAAAAACTGATTTAGGGTAATTAAGATTATTAATGGGTAAGGGTAGTTTTGTAACTTACCCATTAGGACTCCCCCTAAAACCCACAAAAAGCGTCCCTTTAAAATTGGTTATACCCCAATTAGTTTGAGTATACCCCAATCTCGTTTAAAAAAATTAGTTGATGCATAAACCAAAATATGGCTACATAAAGTATTATGTATACCTTGTGATGGTTTACATAAGAAACCTATTATAGGGGCTCCAAGAATAGAGTTTTGAGGGCTCCTAAGGATTCAAATACCCTACAATGAAGATAAGGGGACCTAATTTATAAGAAAAATACTAAAATACCCTTAACCTATTAAATATTGAAAACCTAAAACTAATTTGTTTTCATTCCTCTCCTTTAATTCTTCCATTTTCTTCTTCCCCATCACCTCCATCGCTTATTTCTTCGATTAATCGTCAATTCTCAAAATAATTCATTGTCGACTAACACCATTTAATCCACCCGCAATGACTTCAATAAGGTAAAAATCAACAACCCATCTTATTTAATTGGTTTCAATGCATGGATAAGCGGAATCGATCGAATTGGGTTTTTGAAAAAAGCCAGACTGTCTACGGTTGGGAAATATGAATTTTCCCAACCGCATACGATCTTTCAAAACTTTTTTTTCAAAAAATAAGTGATCGGGTTTTCTTAGTTTTTTCTTTTATGATCGTCATCTTCATCACGACGGAGAAGAAGAAGAGAGAAAGAAAAATAATATGGTTTTTTTTTATGATCATCATCTTCTTCATGATTTATGAATGAAAAAAGAAAGAAAAGATAATAAATTTAATTTTATAATTCATGGAGGGTATTTTAGCCATTATAAAAAATAGTTAGATATGGGGTTTTGTTGATTACTATTTCATAATTTTGTCATCTTAGAGACCTCAAAACCAAATGTTTGGAGCCCCTATAATAGGTTTCTTATATAATGACTATATATATATATAATTTTCTAAAATTGTGCCTAAAATGATAAATACCTCCGAATTTTCCGAATTTTTCGTAAAAACTCTAAATTTGATATTGTTGTTTGTACTCGTTGCGTAGATTTTTTTTATAACCTTTCCAACGAGATAAAATTTGTAAAATTCCAAGGAATGAATTTTTAGATATGTTATATTAAATTTTGTTTTCCAATTATACCCTTAAGATAAAAAGACCAAGCATGTACACCAAATCCAATCTTTTTGTGTCAATTGATGACTTAGGATTTACAAAAAAGCGGCCGTATAAAGGTCCTCCCTCGCTTCACTCGGTCAACCCAATAACTTGCCCATCACTTTACAGTTTGCACCATCAAGGTAATTGATTTTCTTTAGCAATAAAAGATGGAAGATATTAAAATATAATGCTTCGAGAACATTTTGAAACATAGTGAAAATTTAAATTTTGAACAAGTGTAGAACAAATAGAAGTTAGTTTGATTTCTCAAGGTGCAAAGAGATTTCATCAAGAAATTTTCCTTCAGATTTTCTATCCCATGTATATGGTACAAAGACTACACGTTATGACGTGTGTGTGCATTAAATAAAACTGTCAGT
>JAJJWW010011086.1:32325-50154 GCA_023531295.1 Papaver armeniacum
CAATGATAGGGATTTGATCTGGGATTTGAGATTTATTATTTGAAATTCTAATTAATTAGATAAAGATACCTTTATCTAGAACTGTAGGGATCAAAACTGTAATGAATCAAACAAAAAGAAAATTAGATAAAAAATTATTCATTATCAACGAGAAAGCAGAATTTCAATGCCCTTCAATTCCTGCATCAAAACCTTATAAATAAAGAGGTTTTGGGTTACCGAAGTATAATAACACAATTTGTGGAGGTATTTTCTTCTACATGATTTTGTTAACACCGAATTTTTCATCGATTGAAAACTTCTGATTTCAGTTGTTACAAAGAGAAGAAGGAATCGAGAGACAGAAAATGATGGTCTATTGAGAGAGAGATATATAAAATTGGGTAGTGGGTTATCGGCTATCCAACAAAACCCGCGTGTTTTATTGACCGATCCTAGCCATTGAAAAGTGAAAGAATCAACGGTCTCGGAGCTTTGTGGATATGTGTGTCATTTTAATTATGTGAGCCGATCCCACCCCATTTTTAATAACATAAAACTTAATTTTTTTTTTCGAATTTTGTTTCCCGCTATGGGAAAACATTTTTGTTTGATTAGAATTCGATTATGGTTTTTTTTTTTTTTCTTCATCATTTTGCAGTGTTAAGGTTTCATTGTATCCTTAATGCATTAATCCATTGACCTATTTTACTCATGAATTTATTTGGAATGATCGAGTTAATTGCCTAAAATAATTGAGGGGGAGATTGTTGGGTTTTCACATCTTATGGATCCAACAGTATATGTGAGCCCCTTAACCATCAGAGGGAGCTTCCTAAGACTTAGACTAATGGGTGTCCATGATTCAACATTCACACCTATCACACGTTATCAAAATTCAACACCCGAAGCATAATGGGAATTCAATATTCAAAAAAAAATGCCAAGCCGAATGGTGTCGGGCACCAAACCATTTGTCGTCTGATGTATCAACCATTGGATCACCAATAAAACTATGAATCCAACGGTCTATATCATCGTGATGTTTAATTTTCCATAAAATATTTCCTAGAAGTTATTTCGTCTGGCATTTTAGAAAATTTTGGGACGCCAATCGAGTTGGCGTTCCTGTCTTGATTTCATCTCACATTTAACAAAATTGTTGAGCGCTCGGCGGAATTCAACGAAAAAACGATGGTTTTGGGGGAAATCTTGAATATTTGATGCCCACTAGACTAAGCCTAACAAGTGTCTTTTTAGGTTAAGGAAACAAAATAAAAGTTCTAGGAGTTTTCTTTCTTATGTTATTGTGAAGAAAAGAAGAGAGGCAGTGAGACTAAGAGAGAAAGTGTGAAGCCTTCATTGATGTTTCTCGATGAGATTTGGGTTAATATTGAAGAGTTAGAAGAAGGGTTCTTTGCTAAGGGTCCATTTGGTTATCACGGTGAAGATTGATTGATCAATTTCCTCATGTCTTCAAAGGGAGGAAATCTAAGGTTTGTTCAAACTCTAGTAGTAAGTATCTCAATCACTTGTTATTGTTATTATCTTTGTGAATCTCATCTATTAGGTGAATAAATTGTTGATCCATCCTTAAGGGTGAGTGTAATTCAGGCAAGTTGATACCAAGTGTTATATGCACCTTGAAGAAGAGTGTAACCCCAATTTCGGAGAATTGTGTGTAACCCATTGCTTGATTATAGTGGAAGATTTTCCCGTTGTTTTTTACCCTTCACCTTGAAAGGGGTTTTCCACGTAATTGCCGGTGTTGTGTGATTGTCCTTATTTCACCATATTTTTATTATTCTGCATTGTGTTCTATTACTTGTGCTGGTTTTGTATTGCACATAGTAATAGAATGGTCAGTTTGTCCTCCGAGAACTATGTAATATGGAAGGCAAAGATGAAAGATTGGTTATATTCCATCTTTGACTTTGTCAATGTTAGTGATCAAAACTATAAGTCTTGATTTATAGTCTACTTATAGATGTCGGACTCTAAGCTCTGCAAAACGGGCGACTAACTCTTCGGAGATTTTTTGTTTCCAAATTTTCGATTTTGTTCAATCTTCTTCTTCATTAATTCAGGTGAATTCAGATTCTTCATTAATGATTGGTGTTTTTATTCAGGTTCTTGGTTTTCTTAGCTTATTTTTGTGATTAAATTGTGGATTTAGTCTCTTTTATCGAATAAATTCGATGGAAAATAAATCTGGATCTAGTTTTTTTGGTTCTCCATTGGATACTGAAACAAGAGGGTATGACCTGAAGTTTGTATCTCTGATGAAGATATTGATGATTGTCTTGATGAATGGAAGTACAGTCTTATTGGTAGATTAGATTTTTCAAAACTTTCTATGGAAGCTGCTATGAAATCTCTGAAATCTCAATGGGTTCTAAAAGGTGGTTGTCAATTAATTCCTCTTGGTAAGGGTTTTTTTGTGATTAAGCTGGAAAATAAAGATGATAAACACCATGTTTGGTCCAAGTTATTGGGAAGTTGAGAAGCAAAGTGTTAAGCTTAGAAATTGGGAGCCAAACTTTAAGCCACAGATCAAAAACTTCTATAACTTTTGTGTGGTTTCACTTACTCCGGTCCGAGTATTGAGTGTTTGGAAGGAAAAGATTATTATGGATATTGGTAAAGCTCTGGGAAAACCTGTTAAGGTAGATGATGTTACTCTAAAAAGACAAATTGGTTATTATGCTAGTGTCTTAGTGGAAGTGGATCTTTCTAAATCAATTCCTGGGAAGGTCTGGGTTAAAACTAAATATAGAGGCTTTATCAAAAATTCAAATGCCTAAGTTTCCTAAATTTCCGTAATTACTTGCAGTTATTGGCCACTATGTAATAGAATGCAGAAACAAGAAAAATGAAACAGCTCAGAAAGAGGGAGTTAATAGTGTAGATACTTCTGAGAGAAGAAGAACTAGAAACAAGAATAAGAATAAAGAAGATACTTCTACATCCATTGGCTTTGATATTTGTTACTCTGACAAAGAGGATCAATCATCAGAAGTTTTAATTACAACTACTCCAAGTTCAGTTACTTTAGAAGAAGGAGAAATTTCTTCTGGTAGATATGAATTGTTCTTAAGGAAATGGAATCAAGCCTTGACAATATAAAGCATTTTCGATAAGTGCTTAATTCACATGATTTTAGTATCCATTTCATAATTGTTTTAGCTATATTTCTTGCATTCTATGTTGTATTACTTTTGTTTTCTCTTTTATTTGTTTATTTAGGTGAATCATCCAAAATGAGTGGAAATTGCTACGAAAGTGCTAAAGAATGGAGTTTACAAAGGAGGGCCAAAAGAAATGTGTTCAAATCCAAACCTTTTTCACCTCTACCTTGAAGTGAATTCAATTACGAAAAGAACGCAAAAAGAATGAGGTCATTCCGACATCGGACGAAGATTGTGGGAAAAACAAGATTTGAAGTTACAGAGAGAGGTTCGGCTGATAACTTCATCAGCTCGAGTCAGCCGAACCTAGAACCTAAAAATCAAGTTTTCAGAAGATTTTAAGTGTAAATGTTCGTCTAGAAGATGATCCAATGAACTAAGACGAACCAACAAATGAGTTTTGAAAAAAGTATCCAGGAGAGGGTTCGGCTAATAAGAGAAACCATGAAGTGAGCCGAACTTTGGAGCAAGTTTTGGACAAAAATACAAGAAGTTATAGGAGAATGTTCGGCCGAAAAAGAGCTAGCCGAACCCAGGTTCGGCTGATAACTCCCCACCACTTTTGAGCCGAACCTGACACTCATCCGGAGCAAAAATAACTTGTCAGGTTCGGCCAAAGGAGTCCATACACGTTTGAGCCGAACCTGACAACTTCCTGGGACACTTTTGACGCGTTTTTGACCCCGTTTTCGATAATGCACGTGCCCGGAAGGATTTTGAAGACCTAATTTCGTGAGCACTATATAAAGACACCTCCCAAACATTAAGAAGATATGTTTTACATTACTTTGCAAAGCTTGGAGAGGAGAAACAACAACGGAGGCAAAAGCTAGGGTTTCGGAGCGGTTCTCATCAATCGTAACGATATCTATTTACTTTTCTTATATGTTTAACATGGATGCTCCTACATCCATGAGTAGACAAACCCATAATTGATTGAGGATGAATTCTAAGTTCTAGACAATATTTGAGTTATTATATTAATCTATTTTGAAGTTCTTCATATGATTATCGCTTATTTATACGATTATGAATGTTTATGATTAATTGGTAGATTGTTTAGGTGGCCAACTGAATTGATTTATTGATTTAATCTGATGCTAGTATTGAGTTAGGAGATAAATAATCGTAGAATAATTCGTACACAAGTAGAGAACACGAGACCTTGCAGAGGGATTCTGTGGAGCAATTGTGTGTATAAACAACACTAAAAAGTGAACCTTGATTTAAGATTCTAACTAGTAGGATCAACCTATAAATTCATAAAGCTTAAAGAATTCGATTGGGTTACACCTTGAGTGATCTACTACTTGGTGGTTCAGTTGAATAGAATATGGTAGTCGAGAACTTCCGTGTCCAGTGACTTAAGGGATTTAGGGGATATCACTGATCTAGCTGCCATCCTACGGTTGGTGATAATCTATACTAAGGATGAATTGATTGATATAATAACTTGATGACGGTTTAGTAACGAAGAAGGATTCCTCGATCAACTCTCTCTATTGCTTACAACTTAATCTTTCAATTGCTTTGTTTATTTACTTTGAAATCTAAAAACCAAAACCCCCCATTTGTGACCTTTTTGAGAACTAAACTCCCTGCTCTTCGTGGGAACGATCCTTGCTTCCATTATATTACCAGTTAATTGTGTGAAAATAAGTGATTTAATTTGATTACACTCACGACACGCATCTGTTTGAGGGTGAAAATGGTTTCTGCTGATTTCGGTAATTTCGGGTGTACGGGTGAGAAACAATTTAAACCCTAAACAATGTACTGCAAGGGAGTACTTTAGATTCGAGAGATCAACTGTACAACCGCCTAAACCAAGAAATGGTCGTTCCAGACTTGCTTCGGTTACAAAGTGGAGGAGAATGGGTTGGTTTTGGGGAGGTAAGCAAGGAAAGTGATGAGACCAGAATAGTTGATTCTGGAAGAGTACTTGTGTTACTACGACTTGTATCAGAAAGTGGGAAGGCTAATAAATGGTAAGCTAGCAAGTATTTTCTGAGTGTTGTATATTCCCAAATGAACTTGTTGTTCTGTGGAAATAGGTAATACCTATTTATACAAGTCGAAGTGAAACGTACCCTGGTCTCATTAAGGAATGGAAAAATGGGTAAGTAAATGGGAGGAGGTGGTAACCGTATTCATGGAATTTGATGTTCCATAAAATCGTTAACGCATTGAATTGATGTTCCATAAAAACATTAACGTATGGAATTGATGTCCCATGAACGTTTCACTTTTAACTCCCTGTATTTACTAACCGCCTCACCCTTATGACACTTCCTTATGACGGGCGTATTGTACACCCCATGATGTAAACCCCCAAACCAATACCCAAAGAGGATCCCCCAATTTGTGATATGTGTTGATGTCTCGAATGTTTTTGTGGAAAACATGTAGCATATGGTTGTTGCCTGGCAAGTCGATCTTGGGAGACTTGGTAGCTTGGTGACCTTCGACGGTCGAGATTTTGTATCTTAAGAGGAAAGGTAGCCGTTGATCTTTGCACGCTTTCGTTCGTTGGTGGCCGCATATGGAAGGCCAGCATGGTGGCGCGGGGCTAGGTTTTCATGCCATTGGCATGGCATGGTGGCGCGGCTACGTTGGGATGCCATTGGCGTGGCATGGAGGCGCGGCTAGGTTGGCATTCCATGGCATGCTGTTGGCATGGCATGGCGTGGCCAAGCTTAGGTTTTTCGGGCCAAAGGTTACCATGCGTTGTCTCGGTAACCTTGGATAGCTGGGATTTGGTCCCGGGATTGAAGGGGATCGCCGATTGTCGCACGCCTTCGTTTTTGCAGCCGCGTAGGGAAGGCCAGCGTGGTGGCGCGGCTAGGTTGGCATGCCGTTGGCATGGCGTGGTTTGGCGTGGCCAAACTTAGGTTTTTGGGCTAAAGGTTACCATGCGTCGTCTGGTAACCTTGTAGGGCTAGGATTTTCTCCTGGGATTGAAGGGGGATCGTCGATTATCGCACGCCTTCGTTTTGGTAGCCGCGTAGGAAGGCCAAAGATGGTGGCGGGGCTAGGTTGGCATGTCGTTGGCATGGCGTGGTTTGGCGTGGCCAAACTTAGGTTTTTCGCCAAAGGTTACCATGCGTCGTCCTGGTAACCTTCGAGGGCTAGGATTTTCTCCTGGGATTGAAGGGGGACCGTCGATTGTCGACGCCTTTTCATTTTGGTAAGCGCGTAGGGAAGGCCAAACACATGGTGGCGCGGCTAGGTGCGTTTGGCATGTGGGGCCAAGGGTTTGGTAAGCCGTTGGGACATGGTGCGGCTAGCATGGCTAGGGCAAGGCAAGGTGTGGCTTGGCTTGGCATGGGGCCAAGGGGTTTGGCAAGCCGTTGGCACATTGTGCGCTAGCATGGCTAGGTGCGGTTTGGCTTTGGAATGTGGGGCCAAGGGTTTGGCAAGCCGTTGGCACATGGTGCGGCTAGCATGGCTAGGCCAAGGCTTGGCTTGGCATGTGGGGCCAAGGGTTTGGCAAGCCGTTGGCACATGGTGCGGCTAGCATGGCTAGATACGGTTTGGCTTGGTATGTTGGGCCAAGGGTTTGCCATGGGCGCATGGTGTGGCTAGGTTGGATAGGTGCGGTTTGGGTTGGCATGTGGGGCCAAGGGTTTGCCATGGGCGCATGGCGTGGCTAGCTTGGCTAGGTGCGGTTTGGCTTGGCATGTGGGGCCAAGGTTTGGTGTGACCAAGCTAGGGCTTTGGGCCAAAGTTCATTTGGTAACCTCAGACGGCTAGGATTTGCTCCTGGGATTGAAGGGCGACCGTTGATTGTCGCACGCCTTCATTTTGGTAGTCGCGTAGGGAAGGCCAGCAAGGTGGTGCGACTAGGTTGGCATGGGTCCATGGCAAGGTGCGTTTGGCATGGCGCAGTAGGTGTGGCTGGCATGGTTTGCCATTGGCACAGGGGTGTGGCTAGCATGGTTGGCATGCCTTGGCGCGGTAGGTGTGGTCGGGTAGGGTTTTCCATTGGCACAGGGTGAAGCTAGCATGGTTGGCATGCCCGGCGCGGTAGGTGTGACCGGCATGGTTTGACATTGGCACAGGGTGCGGCTAGCATGGTTGGCATGCCTTGGCACGGTAAGTGTGGTCGGGCATGGTTTGCCATTGGCACCGGGGTGCGGCTAGCATGGTTGGCATGCCTTGGCGCGGTAAGTGTGGCTGGCATGGTTTGCCATTGGCACTGGGGTGCGGCTAGCATGGTTGGCATGCCTTGGCGCGGTAGGTGTGGTCGGGCATGGTTTTCCATTGGCACCGGGGTACGTCTAGCATGGTTGGCATGCCTTGGCGCTAGGTGTGGTCGGCATGGTTTGCCATTGGCACGTGGGGTGCGGCTAGCATGGTTTGCATGCCTTGGCGCGGTAGGTGTGGATGGCATGGTTTGCCATTGGTACATGCGGTGTGAGCATTAGGGTTTTGGCCTGTCGAAACCCCAATCAGCATTAAAAAAGGTACCCCGGTAATTTTCTCGCAGTAAAATTAAAGGGTTCAATAAATGTGCTTGGTTCGGACATTATTACTCAAGTTCTATGACGTCACTATCTGACTAGGGTTTTACGATTTTACCCCTAAGCTAAAAATCACCATCAACAACATCAAATTTTGGCGCCGCTGCCGGGAGCAGTCGGTAGCTTTAGTTGTTTCATTTTGTTTTTAGATTTTGTTTTTAGTTTTTAACTTTGTTTTCCAGATTTTTTTGTTTTAGGTACTTAATCTATGGCATCAAAGGATTGGACTTACCCGAGGTGCGGAATTCAAACCCGTAAAGGAACGGTACTATAAGCAAGTAAGAAGTTGCAACTAGAACCATCTACAATAGGGATGGTGGATGGTGCAAATGATCTACCTCCACCTCCACCTCCAGCGAGAAGGACGTTGAGAGATTTAACATCACCATGTTTAGAATCTCAACCATTGTGTATTACTCTAACTGACACAGTGGAACTTAAGTCAAATCTTCTTCATTGGATTCCAAAGTTCAAGGGACTACCAGGTGAAGATCCTAATCTACACCTGCAGCAG
Source organism: Papaver armeniacum (assembly GCA_023531295.1). NCBI lineage: Eukaryota > Viridiplantae > Streptophyta > Magnoliopsida > Ranunculales > Papaveraceae > Papaver > Papaver armeniacum. The sequence continues at coordinate 40,530 of JAJJWW010011086.1, forward strand.
TTTCAGAATACAGTAAGAAGTATGAAAAAGAGCGATGATAATGATGATACAAATTTTCTACAAGCTTTTCCGTTTTCATTAACGGACCAAGCGTAATCATGGTTATATTATCTCCCTTCCTAAGTATTACCACATGGACCGAATGAAAAGCTGCATTTTTGAGAAATATTTCCTCGTTTCTAAAGCCGCATCTATTCGCAAGGAGATCAGTTGAATTGTACAAATTTCTAAAGAATCTTTTTATAACTATTGGGAGAGGTACAAAAGATTGTCACAGTTGCCCACACCATCGAGATACCGCCACAACTTATCATTACACACTTCTATGAGGGGTTACTACCGCAAGAGAGACACTTGATTGATGCGGCAAGCAATGGTGCATCAAGCTAATAAAACTATCGAGGAGGCTACTAGTTTGATTGAGAGCATAGCTGCAAATACGCAACAATTTTATACTAGAGATTCATCGACAGTTAGAAGAGTTAGTGAGATGAGAGATTCATCACATATTGAGCAACAGATCGGTAATGTGGAAAAGATGGTCCAACAGATAGCTTTTGTAGTTGTTCCTACATATGAAGATGATGCCGACACTAGTCCAGAAGGGGCTATAAATCACGTTTTTAAATGACAGATTAATTGTGTGATTATGGTATGACAAACAAATTATGTCATATAATATAAAAATAGTGAGACCCATTATTTAACACAAAAAAAACCGTTATTTTCAAATGTGATAAATCTGTAGGTGTGTGATTTTTCAAGAACCATTAAATCACGGATTAAAATTGTTGGATATTGTAAGTTTTAATACGCCCACTAAAATTCTGTTGCGCACCATAAAAATGGCTAACCACCGACTGAGCAAAGACACCGCTTACTTGCCATAGGTCTATAGAGCCGACGGCCTGGGTTCCATTCTAGCAAACCCCAACATCAAAAAGGATAAAACTTTAGAGAACCAAAACAGAAGTTCTAAGTTCTTAGTTCATCTCTTCCGGCCGCCGTCTGTTTTTCTCCCTCCAGAAACCTAACTACCTGAGGAGATTCTAACTTAGAAGAAGAAGACACGACGATATTAAGTAAGTTTCAATTCATTTGTATCTGGGTTTTTTTTCCAGTTTCTCTGTTCCTTAAAAAATTGATTTTTGAGACCAAACTTGTATATGCAAAGATTTTGATTTGATACATTGGTTAAATTAGAAATTAGGAAGGAATAATTTTGATTAGTTTGATTGCATGATAGTGGTTTCTGAATTCAATTTGTCAAACCATTCTCTCTGCTATTTTGCTAGAGATAAACCTAAATGGAGATCAAGAAGAAGATATCAAATTAAAGTAAATTTCAAATCCCTTTTCATCTTTCATTCAGTTTTTTTGCTTAAGCTTCGCCCTGGTTAATCAAAAGTTGATTTTTGAGACCAAATTATTATCTAATAAGATCCATAGATTTTGGTTAATTTAAAAGCTTCTGTCTAGTTAATTGGTTAATGTAGAAATTGGAAAGGAATGAATTTGTTAAGTTTTATTGCATGAATTGGAAGGGAATGAATTGGGTTTTTAAATCTCTATTAAGAATCGATAATTGCGGAGATTTTGGTTTGATAAACTGATTTGATTTTTACGGAGAATTGAGTTTCATGACTGAGTACTCACAATAGGATGTACTGAAGCTTTACTTCTTGCTTGCTTTTTAGTGGGATTGTAAAGATCCCCTTTAACCCATTATGTCATGTCGTTAACTCAGATAATTGCCTTCCCATGAATCCCATCCTACCCATGCTTGTCAGAATTTTCACATGATATCACATGAGCAATAAGGGATTCTCAGTGGATATTACTATATTCTCTGTGTCTTCCACTTCACAAGCTTCTTGAGCACCCATGGATTGTACAAAACGTTGATCCTTAAGGAATCTACCGAGGTTGACCTTTTGAGTCGGAAATCATGTCCATTGCTTGCTATATAGTAATTACTCTTTACATATAGACGGTAATTATTACATTCTTTTTAGTAGTGTACTGTCTCTTTGTCTAGGTTTCGTTTCGAGGGGACATAGTGTTGTTCCCGTTAGTAACTTTCTTGTTGTAATAGCGTTTTGAAACTGTCATGGAAGTTCTAATTTGGATATCGATGTTGTCTTCCTCACTTTGGTAAAATAGTAAGTGTGAATGAAGTTCTCCCGTATTATTTCATTACATTTTGGGAAATCATTGTGGTTAGTTTATGCATTTCAACTGAGCACTTTGTATTAACTCGTGAAAGATACTGCAAAATGTGATGTGTTTAGGATTTTGTAAGGCTTTCTTCCGAATGATTACGAACTACCACATGTAGCATAGTTATTTTTTTGGCTGTTTCCTGGGAAGTTAATGTCATCCGGCAGCAAAGGAAACCTAGCGCCTACAAGGACTAGTCGAGGACTAGGAAGATATCATTCTTACAGAGAACAAAACTCCATGAAGATGGCAATTATGGGATTACGGGGAAGTTCCAATCGATTGTGTGTAGTCATAGTCAATAATGGGCATGTTAATTGGTTTGTGATACTCTCTGGTCTATTTTGTAATGTTGAGTGCCTTATTTTAACTGACCTTTGTAATCATCAATTATTGTCTTGGGTGCTGTGTTAATATGACCCTTTATTGCATAGTATAATTCTAAATTCGAATCTTATACTGAATGTGCACTCTCCGTCCATCGGTTATATTTTAGCGCCTTTGATTTTGAAGCAGTCAAGGTCCTTATAGGATCTTTGTGTAGTTGGTTTGGGAATATATGTTAAATTTGCATCAGATGCAAGCTGCTAGTGATGTCTCTGTTTTATTCTTCTAATTTCTTCTTTGGTCTTTCAAGAACTAAGTTTCACTATTCACTATTCGGCCGCTCCTTTAGCTTTATCACTTCTATTTTTAACATGTGTTGCATTGTAAGAGAAGTCGGGCCGTGTTGCGTTGTCCGGATCTGTGGTACATAATTTTTATAGTATCTCGTAGTTGCTTTTTGTAGGATGCTCTTGATAATAAGCTTGTCCGCATCTTGTTTGCCAGGAAATCATTGGCGTAAGTTTGTGTGCTTGTACTCGTATCCTTGTGTTCTAAGTCAGATTCCTTGCATTAAGTTGAGTCAGACATCATTGGTTTTTATTGAGGCTGGTTTATGAGTGTGTCTGAGAGTTATATTTGATTTGATCCTTCACAGTCTTACAGATTATCTAAATCGGTGTAGTTGTGTCCAGTAATTCATTATTGTCTGCTCCTTTAGTTTTATCAATTCATTCTGAAGCAAAATTTATACGATTTGATCCTTCGCAGACTTACAGATTATTGAGTAACATTATTTTGTTTTTTATGTGTTTCATTTAGGTACTTGAAGTGATGTCTATTCCAAGCAAAAAATGGATGGATGCAGAACGGCATTCAACTGAATTTCGGGAAGGAGTTCAATCATTTATCAGGTTCACAGAAGATAATGTAGAGCATATAAATTATTTCTCTCCGTCCATGCTCGAAATGTAAGCTTTTTTGCATCAAGAAAACAAGATCCTATAGAGGAAATACATTTGCATTTGATCAAAAATGGTTTCCTTAAGACATACGTAACTTGGATACATCATGGAGAACAAATTTCGACAAATGTTGTCAATGTTAATCAAGCTACTAATTTACTGTGTAATATAGTTCATTGTGAAAATTTTGGTCGAGGAGTGGTCAACATGTTGTTGACCTACATCGACGTATTGACCTCGATAACCACATGGAAGATTGTTTCAATGATCCTAATCAAGAGAGTGGTGATAATGTTAAAGGTGATCAAGGTGATGATATAAATTACAAGAAGAGGATCAAGATTCACTACAACCCCTCTATCCTTCTTGTGATGGGCAGCATACGAAGTTGTCTACAACAATTGAGTTGCTCAGTATGAAAGCAAGACATAATTGTTCCGATGCTTTCTTGACTGAGTTATTGCAATTTATGAAGACTATTTTATTGCCGGGAATATATTAACGACAACAACCAATAAAGCCAAGGCTATGATTGAACCTTTTCGATTGAAATGTGAAATTATACATGCTTGCCCGATTGATTGCATTCTTTACCTAAGGATTATGCCGATATGGATATGTTGATGTGGATTTTCATTTAAGGTTAAAATTGTAAAACCAGAAAATTATGCGGCGACATCTTGTAAAAGATAAGGCCATCAATAAGTGTTGGATACTCCCTCACGTAATTCACCTAGAATGGAGCATGTGGCAACAATCCCATTCTCAGGAATACATGAAATTCATCCATGTTGGAGCATGTAGCAATAATCCCATATAACCCGTGAATTTCTAGCATTATTAATTAATGCGCAATCACCTTGTATTTCGTACTCGTTATCGGTGCGGCATGACGACCGAGTGTTGCTCTTCTGAGAACAACACGAATCTCCAAGCATTATAATGAAACCATGTACGAAATACCCGTACTGGCCGACTCTCGGTGTGTTATACTAGCCTGATTGAGCCACTCTCGATGTGTTTTACTATCCCGATTGAGCATCCGGACTGACCGTATCAGTCTGGAAATGATCACGGTCATCCAACTCCACAAGCATGATTGGATGACCCAGATCAATTCCATCACCCCCAAGCAGGTATGGAATATCCACTGCCGAACCAACGCGGACCCCGCATGGTCGGCCTCCCGGCCTAGCTTGCCAAGACGTCCAAACCAGAGCAGTATGGACGGAAAACCCTAAATTAGGGTTTGCGGCACATTACATGTGTCGCTAAACAATCTCAACCATCCATCTTCGCAGTATAAATGGAGGGTGTAGATGTAGATTCAAAGGGCCCGAGCATGTCAACACAATCACCGTGGGCTCGCTTCTACATACCCGACCAATCGGTCAGGGACCAACCATGGTTGGTCGTCCTAATTCGTGCTTAACGAACACAAAGATGGTTACACTACCGTGAAACCCAAAAAATTAGGTTTCGAGCATCACGAGCGTCCATCTTCTCCGGCACGAATGGAGGGTCCCAGATTAGATTAAGCAGGTCCGGTCATACCATCATGACCACCGTAGGCTCGTCTATCCCCTCACTTGATCGGCCAAGGCATATCATGCCTGGCCATCCCAAAACGCACGTCCAAACTTGCGTGGGTTACACTTCCCAAATTGCAAACCGATCTCGACCACTCAACTTCACCAGACGACCGAGTGGCTTAGATCACGTTTTTATGGGACAGTTAGGTATAGGCGTGAACACCAGCTTACCGCCTACACGCCAGACTGATCGACCAAGACCGACCAAGATTAGTCGTCTTGGAACGCGCGCCCAAACTAGGCATGTCACGCGGTTTCCAATTCCTTTGCGGCAATGGATTTTCTGCGCAAGAATCGATCTCAACCACTCAACTTTGCCGTCAAATTGAGTGGCCTAGATCGCACCTTTATGGGATAAAGAGGTACGGACGTGTACACCGGCATGCCGTTTACACGCATGCCCGGGCCGGTCCTTTCCAAAACCTTTCCCATGCTTGGTTTCGACCAAGGTCAAGAGTGATGCCTCGCGCACCTCTTCAAAACCCTTCAACTGGGCCGCAGATGAGGGTCGCAAGTCATCTCGTCCGTCCAACTTTACTAGCCTTGGGCGGGCAGCCTAAGACATGAGTTAAGCTATCGAAGGAAGGTCACTGAATCACCGTCCACCACTCTTCCACCAGAATGATCGGTCAAGTCGTGGCTTACTCGTATAGCCTCCAAACGATCATTCAAGATGGCTGGACATGATGCTATTTTAAGACGCTTAAATTCGTGACTTACTCGTAAGCCTTAAATTCGTGACTTACTCCTAAGCCTTAAATTCGTGACTTACTCCGGTAAGCCTTAAAAAGAGCCGATGCTTCATACATGCCGATCTACTTGATAGAAGATACAATACACATGATACTTCACAAGGTTATTTAGTCTGGAAGATTACATGATACTTCCGTGGGTCCCACGATCCACACACTCGAGACATTAATCATGTCACAAGGCGGGGATACATACTGGGAGGTATTGGGTGCAACGCGCCATCACAAGAAGCGTGTGAGGAAGTCATGGACGGTTAGAGATACGGGGAAGTGGGCAAGACACGTGTTGCACCAACACACACCTCCACTACTCCATCACTCCACTTCCTCCACTTCCCACGAGAGACGTGAATAAGGCTCAAATGACTTGTATAAATAGGTTCTCCTCCCTATTTTCAACACAAGAGAAAAATAGGAGACAAGAGAGAACAACAACACAAGTCCGCATTTGAGAGTAAAACCAAATGTTAATACAAAACCGTATTCAAACACCCGAGCCCGCTTGCATCAATCATAAGCCTTCACTTTTCTCATACAAGTCATAAGCAAGCTAACACCTTCACAATCTCAACACCTTCTTCGCTTCCCTCCCTAAGATCAACCCCATCTCCTTCACTTTGTGACCGAAACAAGTCCGGAACGGCCATTTCTTGGTTTAGGCCGGACTTGCATGTATTGATTTCCGAATCTACAAGCACTCACCGCGCAGTTGTATTTGTTTATGGTTTAGATTCATTCCTCATCCACACACCCCAAATTACCAAATTCAGCAGAATAGTTTTCACCCATAAACAATTGTCGACCACGGTGGGAGGTTGATCTTCGGTTGTAAAAATTGAATTCTCAATTTTTCGGTTTTCATCTCACGATATATCTCACTCGGAGACCACGGGTGGTTCGGATATCATGGGAAGTGTAGCTAGAATGCTTGGAGGATGTCTTGGCAAATCAAGCCGGTATCGCTAGAAGACAGAGCGAAACATTCCACCTTTTGAATGACATAACAAAGACAATTACAAGGAGGGTCGACAGGACATCTACTCAAATAAAGACAAGAAACGCCGGATCCTTAGTCGGGAGTCACACCTTCACCGGTGGAGATCTAGAAAGAGCACGTAATCACGGGGGACCCATGAGAGACGAACAACATGGTCCACCTAACAATGAAGACTCGAGGCAACTCCACGTAGGAAAAGACTTGTCGGGGTACCACAACGTCTACCGGGTAAAGAAATGGAACAAAGGTTTACGGATCCCTGCCGGAAGATTTATATCTCAAGACCCTTGTCGAAGCCCCGGGAAGACTGCTCAATCCGCATCGACCTTTCAACTAAGTGAAGAAATGCTTGAGGAAGGAGAGATCAATCAAGGAACACGTGAGTACGAGAGGATGGGAACGTTCAATTCGATCACTCGGCAGGTGATATTACAACACCTCCCATCACCGAGCCGGAGAAGCCGCAAATCCCGGCATCTCATCAAGTGTAACACCTCTGGTAGTCACCAGAGCAACAACTTCCACTCCTTTATCAGGACGAGGAGCCGGAGGGACGAGAGGAGGACCATCCCCCATTACCATTGCGGGACTGATGGAGAAGCAGGAAGTTCTTGCTAAGACTCAAACAGATATGGCCGCAACTCCGAAAGAGGTACTCACTTTTCTTAAGACATTAATCGATCGATTTCCACAAGAGCCGTGACAGCCTCGGAGCAAAAAAGGAACTCATTCAACGCACCGAGAAGGTACTTCCGCGGCGCGGACTCCATGGACCCGATCAAAGAAGCGACATCGGATATGAGCGAATCTGTCATGGAGACTCCTACACCGGGGACCGATCCTCAAACGATCCTAAGTCAATAAGTTTCACTATGAACCGTGAGGTTGGTGGATCGGAAGCGGTTTTCTTTAGTGGAAAGTTTATGCGAACTTTCACAACTCTCGAAGAATCGGCGCGCGGAGACGTTTTGCCGCAATCAACCAAAGGAAGGTCACGACCGTGCCCTACATGTCACCACATGCATCAAGGATTCAGAGTTCAAGACGGCCCTTATCTACACAAGAGTGTCTTCGAATGTGATTACTCTCAAGACTCTCAGGATATCCAAGGTTCTCCCAGGCAAGGTCGTACGGAAGCCTACCACAATGACGGACTTCGAGGGAAACCAAACCAAAGACATAGGAGAAGCTCCGCGGAAAAGAATCGGATAAGTTCGTTTGCATCCCACTCCCCACGTGGGCGTCAATTCGGGAAGAAGACCGGATTGCATCATTGAGGGCTAGTACCCACGATGCATCTTTGCCGATGAAGCATTCTTCTTCATCCCGTGAAGCCACGACCCACGTTCACACGAAGAGGGAACAAACTTTTATGGCGAAGTCGTGACCGTAAAGGGAAAACAAGATAATCGACACGCCATTATCAGTAGCGGGGAGATGTTACCCAGTCTCTCCACCTAATGGAATGCTACAACAAAGAACGAACCACAAAAGCAAGTGTTAGATGCTCCACAACAACTGCAGAAGAGGGCACCAACCCCACAACCGATGAGATTTAAATCGTTGGGGAATCTCCTAGGCCCTGTCTCCATCGCTCAACCTGAGTACGGATAACGCACGAAGCTCGTGGAACTTCTCAAAAGAGTACCAAGACATATTCGCTTGGAGATATGAAGAAATACAGGATTTAGATGAAAATTGGTCACCCATCATCTACATGTCATACACGGATCCAAGTCGGTTAAACAGCCAGTTGCGGTTGGAAAATGGATGATCAGAGTGCCGCTCCAAAACGATCCTCCTCAACCTAACATCGACATGTTAGTAGATGCAACCCGACGGACACTAAGACGTTCTCCTCCATGGATGGATGTAGCGGCTACAACCAGATAAGGATGTACGATCATGACGCAAGTAAGATAGCTTTTCGAACTCCTTTCGGAAATTTTTATTATACCATACGCCATTTAGTTTAAAGAATGCCGGTGCAACATATCAATGCTCGGGCAATCTTCCACCGGAGTCGATACCTCAAGGGAACAGCCTTAAGAAGATAACGATGTCCATGCGTCATATCGAGCAAGATCCGGCGAGTCACTCTATCGACGGCAGTGGTCGAACAAGATTTAGGAAAGTCACTTTATCGACAGTGTACCTGTCTATCATGTTATATTGAGAATCTGCGCTTTTGTCATCCTGCTGAGCTGTTGAACGCTCATATACAACAACATATGCCCCGATAGAAAGAACCAGGCCTGCGGAATAATGAAGAACCTCATAATATTCGTAGGGGCATATATCCCACCAACAAAGATACAACCTTGACCTTACGCAAGTAGTTCCTCAAGCACCAAGAGGAAAACTACCGAGATACAACATCCCGCGTCCGCCAACTCCAACTCCGGTACCACATGCACGACTCCCACAATGATGAAATAACGTCCAAGATATTCCATACTTGGCTCGACAAGAACCACTACGAACAAACCATGTAAACCATGCTTGGGGACTGAGGCTCAGCATGAAGTTCCTTCACCATCAGTCAAGAACTTCTTCAATACGAGAAAGATGGTCAGTCAAGAATCATGGAATTCGCAAGGGTAAATCGAACTGAAGAGGAAGCCACTTCAACGCTCCCTCCAGCAGAAGCCGCTTCAATGGTCTATTCAAGAGCCGCCTCAATGCTCTCTCCGGACTCGCTCGCTTCAAAATCCTGCTTCAACACTCTCTCCATGATCCACCTCAACGTTCGCACCAGAAGCCACTTTAACATCC